>JAKCPB010001994.1:0-111130 GCA_021442155.1 Cymbidium sinense | reverse complement strand
TAAGAGACATTCAAAAGCATTAGGATGATTAGTCACATTAATCCAATTCTGCCAAGGATAAAAATTGCAGGGAAGACCAACAGCATCCCTGAAGTTAGCAGCAGGGACTGAAAGAGAAACAAAGAAAAAAAATGTAAACACAGTAAAAACCAAAAAGAAAGGCCAACATGAAAGCCCCTTCCAGCAGGGAGCAAGAGAAGACCAAAGCCCCAATCTCGTAAGCATCACGCAGAGGTTCTCTTGAATATTATAGCCAATAACAATCAGTGAAAGCCGCAAAAGAACATCCATAGCAGGTGGAAGAAAAGAAGAAAGCACCCCACAGCAAGATCCCACCAAAGGAACCCTGCTGAAATAGGAAATGGATTCCAAAAAGAGCATGCTGTATGGGGTCCAGGTTCCAGTTTAAACAACAGCCAAGGGGATAAGAATCAGCAAAAAGGCCAAATAGCCTCTTCATGCACAAAAATAAAGTAAAAGATAACTCCCATAAGTAAAAGAAAAATGTCAATCTAGAATCAAAGAAAATATGGGAGACAATCGATGTCAAAAGCCGCTAAGTCATTATCGCTAGGATCCAATAACCTAACAAGAATCATCAAGATGATTATTGCAACCAAAGATAGTAAACAATACTACGGTGTAGAAACAACATAGAGAACTAAGATGCTCCAAGCGGTAATAACTTTAATAAGGGTTGTAGAAATTAATAGCATTAGCTAAGCCCATCAAAATAATATATCTCCATTTAGAATAAGCCCCTAGGATTAGAAATGCCATCAATAAGATTAAAGTCCCAAATAGGATTGGTGTTATAAAACCAATAGCGTCACATAGCTTAACATAATTCCACTCTGAATATCAATATACATATAGCTCAATAGCGGTCCTTTAGTGTAAAGCGGTGAGCCTCTAATGAAGGAGAAACTGTTAAAACTCCAAATCATTACACAATTATCAAGATAGCAAGTAATATCTATTTGAAGCATCCATAAAAGGCACAAAGAATAACAGAAAGCCCAAGAAATAAAGAAGCATACAGATCTACAAAGAAACAATAGATGTGAGATTAGGTTCGAGATGAGGAAACCGAATTGTCCAAGTTAACCGCAAGTGTTTGGGTAAGGTGAGTTGATCAAAGAAGATGATACCATCGGATCTAGCACCCAGATTGGCAAGGTAGTCAGCACAAGCATTTCCTTCACGTTAAACATGAGTGATGTTAAAATTTAGTTGGGAAAGAAGAGCTTTAGTTTGCTTGAGGAGGTAGTACAATTCCGTGCTGCTCATCTTAGTGGAAGTCAAAAGATCAATTAGTAGAACAGCATCCACCTCAATCCAAATATTAAGCCAGCCATTTTGGATGCAAATCTCAAGAGCTTTGAAGACTGCCATAAGCTCAGAAAATGGGACAGTGTAGGGAATAAGGGGAAAAGCAAAAGCACATAGGACTAGACCCTTAGAGTTCCTGAAAATGCCACCACAACCGAGCCATTATGAGACAGAGCCATCATTGATTTTAATGATATGGTCGAGGTTTTTCCAATAGACAATCTTATCATTTTGTAAGGTTGATGGCGGGGTAATGCATTGTGGCCATAAATTTACAGCCTTTGAAGTGTCTATAATAAATGAGATTGGCTTTAAACAAATCACAAATTTTTCTTTTAGTTCTAGCAATAATCCTCACATCGTTCATAGGGATCCCTCGATGTTTTGTATCATTACGGTCCATCCATATGTACCAGATAAGAGTGATAGCAATGATAACTTTAATGTGACCTTTAGTAGTATTATCAAAATAGAATTCAAGAAGTTGATGTAGAGTAAGAGAGCCATTGAAAATGACAATGTTAAAAAGATCACCATACCAAATCCAAAGGTTAGAGGCTATGGCCCCATTAACAAAAACATGTTTAACATTCTCAATATGGAAACAACATTGACATTTGGAGGGTAAATGAAATCCTTTACCCCATAATAAAGTCGGTATAAAATTTTTGAATGCCAAGTAAGAATAGAATAAGAAGTAGGGATATTGTTATTCCAAAGTTTGGAGAATACATAGGAGAAATCCTGAGTATCTTTAATGTGGAGCCACACATTTTTGAGGTTGAAATCACCATTGTGAGAGAGCTTGAAGAGAATATGATCTTGAGTTTGAGAAGTGATAAAAATAGAACTGACCATATTAGAGAAAGTACAAGGGATAAAATCAGTAAGCTTATTATTATTCCACTTATTGTTATGCAAAAAAGAGTTTACTTTAATGGCGGAAGTGGAATGAGTGTAGAGTAAGTCATCCATGGAACCACACCCACTCCAGTTATCTTGCTAGAAAAAAGAGGTACCAGAGTTGATACCCCAAAAAATTAGAGATTCGGCATCCCATTTGACATAACAAAGTCTTTTCCACATAGGGGAGTCACCCGGTTTAAAGGGACAGATGAGGGGGTGCTTACCCTGGCAATATTTAGCCATCATGAAATTAGCCCAGAGACTATGATTGGTTTTTTGAGGTGTAAGGGAAGAACGTGTGGTTCTAGTGAAATTATTATTAGTTATTTTGGTTTTATAAGATTTTTTTTTAAGAACAGTTTGGAAATGTCTATCAGAATCTAAAGTATCTCCATCGAAAGGGATTGGTTTTGTTTTCTAGAGTAGTAGTATCGGTCAATGTTTTAGTGGAGGTGATTTCTCCTTCTTGATTAGATGAGAAATTTGGATAGCCGAGTATCACTCAGAGAAGTAGAGGGGAGGTTCTTGCACCATTAGTAATGCAAATAACATTTTCATTGCCATGATGCATAGTCGATTTTGGTCGACACTAAGGGATCAACATTATTTTGATCCAATGTTAAATTTCCATTGTCATTAAGTTTTAAATTAAGCAAAGATTTGTCATGAGAGGCCAATATATTACAAGTAGGAGAAGTGCTATGTAAGTTGGCATTAGTCTCAGCACACACCTCAATAGTAGTATGTATACCTAGCTCAGAATGTTTTTCATTTGACAAATCAATAGGTACTAAGGGGGCAGGTGTAAGGGGATGTATTTCATTTTGAGTAGCTTTTGGCACATAATTTAACTGGTTTTCACTGTTCCAAGAGAGGTACTAGTGTCTTGTGAAATATTCTTTTTAAGGTTGGGGTATAGCACAAAGCATTCGGTATGATCATGGCCATGGATCTTACAGTGGGAACAAAAGACTGGAAAGTTTTCAAATTCAACTTTTTGGTTATATCCAAATTTTTTTGAACCAATCCAAACATCTTTTGGGTATTTTTTGGTAATGTCAATTTCAACCAACATGCGTGCAACAGATGGTCGAGATCTAGTAGCAGTGGCTTGATCAATTTGAAGGGTCTCAAATAAAGCCCCAACAAACAATACTTGATGAGTGACATAGTGAATTCTCATGTTTGGGAAAGCAAGCCGAGGAACAATAGGTGATTCTTCCTTGACATCAAAAGGGGTGACCATTTCAAGACACACATTTGGAAATTATACACATAATAAGCGACGAGCAAAGACGAGAGTAATCCAAATCATTTGATAATTGAATGAGGATGTGTAGATCAAGTAGCCCAATAGTGAAAACTCAGCTTTAAGCTATGGAAGAAGGATCAATTTTATCTAGAGTAGGCGCCTTAGAGAATTTACCAACTAAAGAGAACTCATAAGGCTGAGCTAATTTCTCCACATCCTGGTCAGAACACATGACAGCTGGCAATCCATGAAAGGATGTAGAGATAAGATTGACCAAGGCATTAGTATAAGGGGTCTTACCAGAAAGAGCGTCCTTAAAGGACTTCACAGGGGGATTAGAGTGTCTCTAGAGTACCTTTAGGATCAGTGGTTCGCCCATCAAGAAGCGGCAGTTTGGTGGTCGAGGGTGAAGCCTCCACCATTAAATGATCCAGTGAGAATCACATAAGCCACCGTGGGATGCACAAATGAGCAATTTGATAGCGAAACCGATCGGGAGGCGAATAGCAAACCAGAGAACAATGAGCAATTTGGCGAAACATGATCGAGGAGGCGAATAGCGGCCAAACCATAGAGAGCAGAGAATGAAAATTACCAAAATTGATAGAGGGAGCCGAGGCTAAGGGTTGGTGTTGGGTTTAGCATTGTAGGTTTAGGGTTTAGGGTTTAGGGTTTAGGGTTTGGGGTTTAGGATTTTTGGTTTAATGTTTTTTAATATTTAAGTAGTTTATGTTTATTTAGTATATTTAGTTTATTTTTTATTTATTTAGGGCTTAGGGTTTAAGGTCTATGGTTTAGGGTTTAGGGTTTTAGGGTTTAGGTATTTAGGGTTTAGTGTTTAGGTTTTAGGTTTAGGGTTGTTAAAGTTTAAGGTTTTGGTTTTGGTTTTTTTATAGGGAACAAATTCTATTTCTTCTTTCCGATTTCATCAACCAAGTAACACACCAAGTTTTCTTGGACACAAGTGACAACATAAATAAAAAAATGAGCACGCATAGAGCAAATAAAAAATGCTAGATAATTAGAACCTTCTATATCGTAAAGTTAGTTCCATATGTAGCAAAATGGATCAGTCATTCTTTTGTTTCTCTAGTTCCCAACATAACCACCCCAGCCTCTTGAGTAGCAGGATCCACCATCATATCCCCGATCTCTCCCTCCACCACCACCACAGTTATAGCCTACATCACTCCTCACTCCATCATAACCACCACAACTCTGACCATCACCTCCATATCCACCAGCACCTCCAGATCCTCCACCACCATAATGGTAGCCACCGTCTCCTTCTTCATCTCCTCCACAAAATCTAGGGAGCCTGGTTGGTGATGTTCATCAATCATTGCCCATTCTTAGGGTTTTGGTTTATATTTATGTTTATTAAGTTTTAGGGTTTAGGATTATTTTATAATTTATTTAGTAACTTTAGGTGTAGGGTTAGGGTTTTGGGTTTAGGGTTTAGGGATTAGGGTTTGTGGCTTACGGGGTTTAGAGTTTAGAACTTTTTAGGGTGTAGGGTTTACAATTTTGGGTTGTTGGTTTAGGGTTGTAGGTTTATGGTTTAGGTTATAGGGTTAGTTTTAGGGTTTAGGGTTTAGGGTTCAAGGTTTTTTTAAAATTAAGTAAATCGGTAGGTTTAGTTTTATTAAGGGTTTAGTGTTTTGGGTTTTAGGGTTTTAGGTTTAGGGTTTAGGGTTTAGGGTTTAAGGTTAGTTTTAAGGTTTAGGGTTCAGGGTTTAGGATTTAGGATTTAAGGTTTAGGGTTTCAGGTTTATGGTTTAGGGTTTATGGTTAGTTTAGCATTTAGGGTTTAGGATTTAGGGATTAGGATTTAGGGTTTTTTAGGGTTTTAGGTTTTTTTTAAATTAAATAAACGGGTGGTTTTAGGTTTATTTCGTTTATTTAGTTTTTTTAATTATTTTATTTATTTATTTTTTTAGGTTTATTTTTTTATTTAGTTTAGTTTATTTATTTTAGGTTTATTTATTTTAGTTTAAATTTTTTATTTAAGTTGATTTTTTAGGTTTAGGTTTAGGTTTAAGTTTAATTTTTTATTTTAGTTTTAATTTTTTTAATTTTTTAGGTTTTGTTTTTATTTATTATTTTTATGGTTTAGGTTTAGGTTTTTATTTTATTTTTTTAGGCTTAGTTTTAGGAATTTATTTTAGTTTTATTTTTAGGTTTTATTTTTTAGTTTCTGTTTTGGTTTATTTTTTGTTTATTTTATTTTATTTACATTAGGATTTAGGTTTAGTTTATGTTATGTTTAGGATTAGGTTTTATTTATTTTAGTTTTGGTTATTTTAGTTTAGGTATAAGTTTATTTTATTTTATTTATTTTCGATTTAGGCATTTTTTAGTTTAGGATTTAGGTTTTCTTTTTCTTTTCTTTAGGTTTTATTTTAGGTTTCTTTTTGAGGTTTAGGTTTTTATTTAGTTTTTTTAGATTTATTTTATTTTTATTTTACATTTGGGTTTTATTTTATTGAGGTTTTTTATTTTAAGGTTTATTTAATTTTCTAGTTTAGTTTAGGTTTTTATTTATTTTATTTTAGTTTAGTTTTTATTATTTATTTTAGTAGGTTTAGGTTTAGGTTATAGTTTAGATTTTTAGTTTAATTTATTCTATTATTATTTTATTATTTAGGTTTTGGTTTATTTATTTATTTTATTTTTAGGTTTTATTTAGTTAAGGTTTAGGTTTTTAAGTTTTTAGGGTTTAGGGTTTAAATTTAGGGTTTATAGTTTAGGGTTTATGGTTTGGGGTTTAGGGTTTGGGTTAGAGTTTAAGGTTTAGGGTTTAGGGTTTAGGGTTTAGGGTTTTAGGTTTTAGGGTTTAGGGTTTAGGGTTTAGAGTTGTAGGCTTGGGGTTAGTTTTAGGGTTTAGGGTTAGGGTTTTTAATAATTTTTTATTATTTTATTTTTTTAAAATTAAGTAAACTTATAGGTTTAGATTTATTTATTTTGTTTCTTTTATTTTTTATTTATTTTAATTTATTTTATTTTTTATTTATATTTAGGTTTATTATTATTTGTATTTAATTTAGTTTACTTATTTTAGGTTTATTCATTTTAGTTTAGGTTTTTTATTTTAGTTTGTTTTTTAGGTTTAGGTTTATTTTTTAGTTCAATTTTATTTTTATTTATTTTTTAGGTTTAGGTTTTATTTTTAATTTTTAGGTTTAGTTTTATGTTTTTATTTTCTTTTTTAGGTTTAAGTTTTAGGTTTTTATTTTAGGTTTATCTTTAGGTTTATGTTTAGTTTTTTTTAATAGGGAACAAATTCAGATTCAACATTTCTTCTTTTCGATTTCATCAACCAAACAACACACCAAGTTTTCTAAGACATAAATGACGACATAGATCCAAAATGAGCATGCATAGAGCAAATAAAAAACTCTAGCTAATTAGGACTGTCTCTACTATAAAGACACAGTTCCATAAGTAGTAGATCGGGTTGGCCGTTCTTTAATTTCTCCAGTTCCCATCAAAACCACCTCGACCTCTCGAGTATCGGGATCCACAATCATATCTCCAATCTCTCCCTCCACCACCACAACAGCTACAAACTCCATCGCTCCTCCTGCCTCGATAACCACTATTGCTGAGCACCACTTCCATATCCACCGGCACCTCCAGATCCCCACCACCACTATGATAACTATCACCACCTTAGCCCACAAATATATGAGCCTAGTTGAAGGTGATGTTCCTCTTGTTAAGGTTCTGCCCATTCTTAGGGTTTCGGTTTAGGTTTAGGTTTATTTGGTTTTACGGTTTAGGGTTAGTTTAGAGTTTATGGTTTAGGGTTTAAAGGTTTATAGTTTATGGTTTAGGGTTTAGGGATAGTTTAAGATTTAGGGTTTAGGGTTTAGGGTTTTAAGTTTTTTTGGGTTTAGGGTTTAAGGTTTAGGGTTTAGGGTTGTATGTTTAAGGTTGTGGTTAGGGTTTTTTTTAAAAAAAAATTAAGTAAATCGGTAGGTTTAGGATTATTTAGTTTGTTTTTTATATTTTTTAGTTTATTTTATTTTATTTTTTTATTTAGATTTATTTTTATTTTTATTTAGTTTAGTTTATTTATTTTAGTTTTATTTATTTTAGTTTAGTTTTTTATTTTGTTTACTTTTAGGTTTAGGTTTAGGTTTATGTTTATTTCTAATTTAGTTTTATTCTTATTTTAATTTCTAGGTTTAAGTTTTATTTTTTATTTTTAGGTTTAGGTTTAGGTTTTATTTTATTTTTTTAGGTTTAGGTTTTATTTTAAGGATTTATATTTTAGTTTTAGTTTAGGTTTATTTTTTTTTATTTTTTATTTAGGGTTTAGGATTAGTTTATTTTATGTTTAGGTTTAGGTTTTATTTAATTTAGTTTATTTTATTTTAGTTTAGGTTTAGTTTTTTAGTTTAGGATTTAGGTTTTATTTTTTTTAAAGGTTTATTTTTTAGGTTTAGGTTTTTATTTATTTTTATTATATTTTTATTTTAGGTTTAATTTATTTTTATTTTATGTTTGGGTTTTATTTTATTTAGGTTTTCGATTTTATGGTTTACTTAATTTTTTAGTTTAGTTTAGGTTTTATTTACTCTATTTTACTTTGGTTTTATTTTTATTTTATTTTATTTTTAGGTTTAGGTTTATGTTTAGGTTTAGGTTTTATTTTGGTTTTATTTTATTTAGGTTTAGGTTTTTATTTATTTTATTTTAGGTTTATTTAGTTTAGGTTTAAGTTTTTTAGGTTTAGGGTTTTGGGTTGTAGGTTTGAAAGTTTAGGCTTTAGGGTTTAGGGTTTAGGGTTTGGGGTTCCGTGTTTAGGGTTTAGGATTTAGGATTTTTAGGGTTTAGGGTTTAGGGTTTAGGGTTTAGTTTTAGGTTTATGGTTTAGGTTTAAGTTTAGGGTTTAAGATTTTTGAGCTTTTTTTTAATAGAGAATAAATTAGAATTCAACATTTCTTCTTTTCAATTTCATCAACAAAGTAACAAACCAAGGAAGTGAGGTAATCAAATTACATTCTTGGGGCTAGCTAAAGCCTCGTGTTCCCGGGATGTCTAGACTATATACCCATTACCATTCAATCTTATATAAATCAGCACATGAATAGAGGAAAAAAACCCAACATTCATACACTTATGCTATAAGCAAAAGCATTTCTTATGTACTTATAACTAGTATCACAACATATTATTATTCATTTATAACCTTTTGGAAAATACATTTGGATTTAATAGTAATAATAGCCACACATATATTAAATTAAATCAATGCAAGCTTTCATAAAGGAAATCCATTTTATTTTACTTGATTTTGAAAAGATGGATACATGGATTCAAATGACATACCGAATTTAACATGATTGGAAAGAGGAGAATCAAATATAAGCATGTGATTCATTCAACCAAACTTGTTCTTAAGGACAATCAAATCAAATAAGATTATTTAAAGCAAACCAAAGCTCCTTTATTAATTTTTAGATTTGATTTGATTTCAAGAGGAGAAGAGAAATCATCACTTGTTGTTTTAAACCTATTCCCACATAGTGATTAGATTTAATTTAAGGAAATGTAATTAAGTTGATTTATGGGTTAATTAAGTTGAAGCCTTAATTAGATTATGTTTTTTTATTTATGTTATTTTTAGGTTTTATTTAATTTAGGTTTAGGTTTTTATGTTTTTTGTTTTTTATGGTTTAAGGATTAGGGTTTAGGGTTTGGGGTTTAAGGTTTAGGTTTTAGGGTTTAGGGTTATAAGTTTTAGGGTTTAGGGTTTAGGGATTATGGTTTAGTGTTTGGAGTTTAAGGTTTAGCTTTTAGGGTTTAGGGTTATAAGTTTTAGGGTTTATGGTTTAAGGTTAAGTTTACGGTATAGGGTTTAGGGTTTAGGGGTTTAGGGTTTTAGTTAGTTTATAGTTGATTTAGGTTTTAGTTTTAGTTTTGGTTTTAGGTTTGGTGTTTGAGCTTTAGATTTGAGATTTAGGGTTTAGGGTTAGCTTAGGGTTTAAGCTTTAGGGTTAGCTTAGTTTATGATTAGTTTAGACTTTAAGGGTTTAGGGTAAGGGTCTAGGGTTTAGGATTTTGGTTTAGGGTTTAAGGTTTAGGATTTTAATGTTTAGGGTTGTTTAGGGTCTGGGGTTTAGGGTTTAGGGTTTAGGGTTTAAGGTTTATAGTTTAGGGTTTAGGGTTTAGGGTTAAGGTTAGGGTTAGGGTTCAATGTTTAGGATATAGGGTTTAGGTTTAGGGTTTAGTGTTTAGGGTTTAGGATTTAAGGTTTAGGTTATTTAGGGTTTAGGTTTTTTTTATTTAACTATAATTTTTATTTAAATTAAATAAATCAGTAGGTTTAGGCTTATTTTGTTTATTTTTTATTTATTTTAGTTTATTTTATTTTATTTAACTTTATTATTATTTAGTTTAGTTTATTTATTTTAGGTTTATTTATTTTAGTTTAGGTTTATTATTTTAGTTTATATTTAATTTATTTATGTTTTTTTAAGTTTATATTTAGTTTAGTTTTTTATTTTATTTTTTTAAATTTAGGATTTATTTTTTTATTTTAGGTTTAGATTTAGTTTAGGGTTTATGGTTTAAGGTTTTAGGGTTTAGGGTTTTAGGGTTTAGGGTTACAATTTAGGGTTTAGGGTTTAGGGTTTAAGGTTTAGGGTTTAGTGGGGCTTTAGGGTTTAGGATTTTTAGGGTTTATAGTTAACTTAGGGTTTTGGGTTAGTTTATGGTTTAGGATTTAAGGTTTATGGTTTGGGTTTAGGGCTTAGGGTTTAGGGTTTAGGGTTTAGGATTTTAGAGTTATTTAGGGTTTGGGGTTTAGCGTTTAGGGTTAGAGTTTATGGTATAGGGTTTAGGATTGAGGGTTTAGGGTGTTTAGGGTTTAGGGTTTTTTTATTTAATTTTTTATTTTTTTATTTTTTATTAAAATTAAGTAAACTCGTAGGTTTACTTTTATTTAGTTTATTTTGGTATATTTTTTATTTATTTTAGTTTATTTCATTTTTTATTTTTATTTAGGTTTATTTCTATTTTTATTTAGTTTAGTTTATTTATTTTAGTTTAGGTTTTTTATTTTAGTTTATTCTTTTAGTTTAAGTTTTGGTTTAGGTTATTTTTTACTTTAGTTTTCTTTTTATTTTATTTTTATTTTTAGGTTTAGGTTTAGGTTTTTATTTTATTTTTTAGGTTTAGGTTTTCGGTTTTTATTTTAGATTTATTTTTAGGTTTTATTTTTTAGTTTAGGTTTAGGTATATTTTTAGTTTATTTTATTTTATTTAGTTTAGGTATAGTTTATTTTAGGTTTAGGTTTTATTTATTTTAGTTTAGTTTATTTCAATTTAGGTGTATTTTTTGTTACTTTTATTTTTATTTTAAGTTTAAGTTTTTTTTTTAGTTTAGAGTTTAAGTTTGATTTTTTATATTTTTTTAGGTTTTTTGTATGTTTAGGTTTTTATTTAGTTTTTATTTTATTTTATTTTAGGTTTATTTTGGTTTTATTTTAGGTTCAGTTTTTATTTTATTAAGGTTTTTTATTTTTAACTTTATTTTCTTTTTTAGTTTTAGTTTAGGTTTTATTTATTTTATTTTATCTTAGTTTTATGTTTTATTTTATTTTAGGTTTTAGTTTTGGTTTAGGTTTTATTTTAGTATTTTATCTTTTATAATTTTTATTTTATATAGGTTTAGATTTTTTTATTTATTTTATTCTTAGGTTTTACTAAGTTTAGGTTTTAGGTTTTTAGGGTTTAGGGTTTGCGGTTTAGTGTTAGGGTTTAAGGTTAGTTTAGGATTTTGAGTTTAGGGTTAAGGGTTTGGGGTTTAGGGTTTAGGTTTAGGGTTGTAGGTTTTAAGGTTTTTTTTGGGAAAAGTTAGAATTTTATTACCATAAAAGGCAAAGATGTAATGTCCTTAATAGGGGTAAAGCTCAAAGTTCTACTGCTCTTATAGCTATAAGAAACCTAAACCTCCATCTAATAGAAAATAGAAGAAAAAAAACAAATAAAAAAGCATATGAGAAAAGGCACAGAATTTGATCTGACTCATGAAAGTAGTAAAAGGACTTGTCGAAGCAGCTCTTGATCCCTTTGAAAGCAAGATAAGCAAGATACACAGCAACAACACTTAAGTTGACTTAGTAAAGCTCATTCCATCTGTAAAGTTCCAACCTGCAAAAGAATTCATCAAAATACTACAAAGGCAATAATCATAGCTCAAGGGAAAAGATAAAGTAAACAATTTAGAGAGAGTTGAGAAAGAGAAGGCTTGGGCTCAATTAAGATCATCTCAAGTGGCAACAATACATATGAGTATCCAAACATCCTGAGAAGGGTTACAGTCATATGTAATGCTGCCAACCAGAGAGAAGATATGAGTAAACATTAAGGCCAACATAGCCAGCATACCTGATATAAGCAAACCATCCAAGGCAAAACAGTCCATTGTGATCCAGGTCATGCACCAAACAAACAAAGAAAATAGCGAGCAAAACCAACACCAACCAAAACCCATCAATCACATAAAGCCATCAAGTTATAGTAGGATCAATGCCAAGATAAAAAACCTAGTAACTCCACCAAAGCACCACCAAAAGGAAGAGAAACACAAAAAGGAGTCAACATGAATAGGGGTAAAACATTATAAACAGTCCCAAAGGCATAACAAACAAAATATTTCCGAACTAATCCAAATCCAAGGGCAAAACATCCACCAAAATAGCAAAATAATAGATAGATAAGCGACATCAGAGAGAGGAAAGCCATAAGAGACCAAGAGGGCATCTAGAAATTACCATCAAAACCACAACCAAGGTAGTAGAAAAATAACAAATCTAGAACCATCAGAGAGGTAAATATCAGAAATAAGGACAACAAAGTATACCAGAGAGTTAATACCAACACCCATCCTAAATCCCAAGATACCAAGCTAAGCATAAGAATCCAAGATAAGATAACATCTAATCCTAAGACACCAAGCCAGAGAGAGCCACAACAAACCTTCACAAACCAATCCGGTCAGGAGGGCTGCCAGTACTAGTATGCAGATAAAAAAATAATACACCATCTCCTCTAATAACGAAACCCAAGTCCGATAAAAAAAAGAACCACAAAGTAGCTGTCCTCATACCTATTAATAGAAAACAACCAACAAAAAGAAAACACCATCCCAAACTAGGAAAACAACCCAAAAGAATTGAAAAAACCAAAGTGAAACCAATAGCTGCCACCCAACAACCACGCACAACAGCATAAGTTCCAATTCAGTAAAGGGAGAAGCCAGCCAAAATAAGAAGGTAACATAATATAGAGCACAAAATAAAGGGAAAGAACAATAGTGGGCATAGCCACAACCCACCTAGATATCTCCATAAGAACCAAGAAATAAAATTGGTGGTCACAGGAAAAAAAAACCGGTAGAAAAGGCTAAAGAAAACCATCCAACCACAAGCAGCAAATCATTGAGGAAAGGAATAAGGCCAATGGCAAATAATGTCCCTTCCAAACCCCATATAGTCACCATAAAAGAGAAAAGTGGAAGGCAACAACTAGAAAATGCTACCTCCAATCCACAGGGTAGAGGGAAAAACCAACCAGCAGAAGACCCCAAGCAAAACTAGGAAAGGAGAACAATAACCACCAAAAGCCCAAAATTATGCCAAACTAGAAGAGACCAATAGCAGGCATGAAAAAATAACCACCCAAAACAGTCAGGTAGATGGAAGAAACAAATAGCAGCATCCAGCAGAACCAACCATAGCAGCCAAAAATACAATTCAAATAAGGTAAAAGCAATCAAAATTTGAGGCAAACCCAACATCAATTAGTATAAGTGGTAGGCCAAAATTAGCCACAGCCACAACCCAGCAAGAGACCCCTAAAATATCATTAGTTGTGTGACAAAAGAAGCATTGCATGAGCCATAGAGAAAACCACTAGTCTTAGAGGATAGGAAAACCAACTAAAAATAGCACCACTATGAACCAAATAAGGGTCAATCAAGTATACAATGAGGTAAAGAGGAAGGGGGTTTATGTTTAGAAATAAACTAAAACCAATAAGGTAGCTTTCATATAAAGTGAGATTGACCAGACCCTAATGAAAAATAGCAAAACCAATTCTTGGTGAGGGAATGACCAAAATAATGAAAAGTAGAATAAAACCACCACATCAATATGATAAACAAAATAGTGAAAGTTAAAATCGAGGTAAGCAGTCGGTGTTATCCAGTTGACTAAACCATGTAGAAGCTTAAGTAAGTTAAGGTTATAAAATAAAGTGAGCTCATTTAATTTAGATCCCAAATTAGCCAAGAAATTAACAAAAGCATTACCTTTACGAAGAATGTGAGAAATTTTATAGCAAACTTGAGAAAGAAGCTTTTTAGTGTGATTAAGAAGATAAAATAAGTTAGTATTCCCCATTTTATTAGTATTGAGCATATCAAGTCAGAGAAGAGCATCAACTTCAATCTAAATATTAAAGAGGCCTTTGCTTAAACAAATATCAATAGCTTTATTAACAACCATGAGCTCAGCATAAATAACAAAACAAGCTTTGAAGGCGTAGGCAAAAGCACAAATGACAGTACCTTTAGAATACCTAAGAATTCCACCACAATAATATTTGTTTGGGGAAACAGAACCATCAGTATTGATCTTTATAAAATTTTTTTTAGGCTTAATCCAATGTATAATCCTAATACTCTTGTAGGAAGGGTCATCATGGAAAGTCATACCCAATTTTTTAGCCAGAAATTTATAACCTCTAAAATGAAGATTACCAATTAAATTTGCATTAAAAAAGCATGAATTTTTTTTAGTTCTAAACAAGGATCCTTCTATGGTTCATAGGGATGATATTTAGCATTATCTTTATTCATCCAAATGAACCAAATAAGGGTAATAGTAATTAAAACTTTCATATGAACTTTCAAAGTTTTATGGAAACAAACTTCAAGAAGTTGATGTTACTAAAGAGAGCCATGAAAATAGTTAGTGCTAAATAAATCATCATACCATATCCAAAGTTTGGAAGCAATAACACCATTGACAAAAACATGATTAACATTTTCAATATGAAAGCAACAATAATACTTGGAAGGTAAATAAAACCCTTTAAGCTAGAGCAATGAATCTACAGGAATGAAGTTATTCAAAATCATCCAAGCTAAATTAACATAAGAAATGGGAATGATATTGTTCCATAGTTTAATGAAAACATTAGAGGTGTTTCTTTTATTTCTAATAAAATTCCAAACCTCTTTAAGAACGAAATCACCATTGTAAGAGAGCTTGAAAAGAATTTGATTAGATTTATTAGAAAAGATAGCGATGTTGCAAAACTTGTCAAAAATAGAAATAGAATGTAGCTCTCAAGTTTATTTTCATTCATATTATTATTAAGCCTAAAGAGTTAACTTTGATAGCATTAGTAGAGTGTATATAGATAAAGGGAGTCAATAGAGCCATTTCCAATCCAATTGTCTTGCCAAACTCAATGAATACCCCAAGATATTAAGGATTCAACAAGCCATTTAATGGAGCAATGCCTTTTCTAAACTAGAGAGTCACCAACTTTATAAGCATAGATAAGAGGGTGTTTACCTTGGCAATATTTTTCCTTCATAAAATTAGCCCAAAGGCTATCATTCTTTTTAAAATTCCACTAGAGCATATGAGAGAAGGCAGACATAGCTTCATGAATAAGTTTGCAACCAAGACCACCTTCACCCAGAGGACCACAACATTTATGCTAGGATGTCCAATGCAATCTTTTAATAGAATTATTAGATCCCCAAATTTACTAAGCAAGCGATCAATTCTGATAAAAGTAGAATTAGTGGGAATAATAGTTTGAATCAACTAAAAGGGCATAGAATTGAGAGTGCTTTTAAGAGTAGTGAGCCTTCCACAAAAGGAAAGTAAATGAAATTCCTAATCAAAAATTTTATTTAAAATTTTTTGAATTAACTCATCTAAAAGATGAGATCACTTTCAACCTTTAAATAAACGAACATGCAAGTACTTAAGAGGTAAGTTTTGATGTTTAAAATTAGTGATATGCTGGATTTGAAAAAATTATTAGAGATACTTGAAAAAATGATAAAATAGCTTTTGTTATCATTGATAGAAAGACCACTTTCTTTACCAAATTTATTTAAAATAATCTTGAGGTTCTTGATATGTTGAATAGAAGCATTGCAAAAAACAATGAAATCATCTACAAAGCTTAAGTGGGAAATAGAAAGACCACCAAGAGTTCTGTAGTACATACTAGGATCATTTAAAAATAACTCATTGATGCTCCTAGATAAGTACTCAACAACAATAGTAAATAAAGTAAGTGATAAAGGATCCCCTTGTCTTAAGCCATGGGAAGAAGGAAAGAAGCCCAAATCTTCCCCATTAAGCAAAATAGAAAATGAGACATTATTAATACAATTATTAATAAGAAAAGTAAATTTACAAGAAAACCTAAATAAATTTAGAATATGGAAAAGGAAATACCAAGAGATATTATCAAAAGCTTTGGTAGTATCTAATTTGAAAAGAAAGTTTCCACCTCTAGTCTTAGCATCTAAGTCATGAATTAATTCATGGGCAAGTAAAATGTTATCAGAAATAGATCTACCTATAACAAAACTAGAAGGTGCATTATGAAGTAAAGGACTAAGCTTGTTGGCAAGAATTTTGGAAATCAACTTATTGAAGAAGGTGCATAGACTAATAAGTCTAAAATTACTCCAATAGTCTGGATTATCTTTCTTAGGTATGAGAATGATAGAAGTGCTAAAAAATATATAGGAAAATAATTACCATTAAAAAAATCAACCACCTCAATCAAATCACTTTTAATATAAACTAATAATTTTGAAAAAATTGAGTAATGAAACCCTCAAACTAGCAACAAATATATGTTCATGTTATTAAGAACTTTAAAAATTTCATCTTCATTAGCCATAATAGTAAGCAAATCATTGCCATCATTGGTAATTATAGAAGGAATCAAGTATCATTTAGAAATGGCTTCATAAGAACAACTCTTATTAAGCATATTTCTAAAGTATTTAATTACTAAATCCTTAATATCATTATTCTCCATAATCCATTATCCATTGTCATCTTTAATTTTTTAATATTATTTAAAGCTCTCTTTTATTAGCTACATGGAAATACCTAATATTCCTGTCACCATCCGCAAAATGTTTAACAACTTTTTGATGCCAATAAGTCTCTTCCAAATTTTGAAAATTAACAAGTTTATCTTTTACCTCAGTCAAGTCCTTAATCTTAGAAGGGTCAGACATAATAGAGACCTCAAGATCACAAACCATTTTTTTCATATCTTTGATATTAGCAAAAAGGTTTTGAAAGTTATGCTTGTTCCACTAACCCAGATTTTGCTTAAGTATTTTAAGCTTAAACCAAAGTCTATTCATCCCCATAATCAAATTATCAGAATGTAAAGGAGCTTTCCAATTATTAGCACAACATTAAAATAATCAATATGCTGAAACCACATGTTCTGAAATCTAAAAGGTGAAAAAATTTTAATTTATTAAAATTATCTTTAATAGAAACTAAAAGAAGAGCATTATCAAACAAGGTTTTGCTTATATGATCAATATATGTAATATGTCATTGAGTAATCCAATGAGTACTAAAAGGAATCTAATCCAACCTTTGTCTAAGTCTAGAGTTTTTCCAGGTATAATTAGAACTTTTAAAACCAATATAAATCAAATTACAGTCAAGGATCATATTAGAAAATTATTCCATGGAATGAATATTAGGAGAGCAACCACCACTTTTTTCAGAAGTGAATAATATAGTGTTGAAACCACCACCAACAAACCAAGGTTTATTGATAGTTGTAGCAAAATTCCTCAAATTATCCCAAAGAAGATTTCTACTAGATCTAAGCCCAAAACATAATAATAACCATAAGAGATTTGAGCATTAACAACTTGTTGAAAATCATCAAGAATAGAAACCTCTACAAAGTTATTCCAAAAACACCAATTCTTATTACTAACATTAGGGAAAAATTTATTGAAATTGATCATTCTAGCAACATGGTTAATTTTGTTAGCATGAATAAGAGGCTCCAAAAAAAACAAGTAAAAAAATATTGTGTATACGACAAACATTTCTAATACGGTTATGAATAGAGAGGGTACCAATCCCTCTAACATTCCAAACAATAAAATTAAACATAAAAAAAAAAAAAAGGGGTTAAGAAAAGGTTAATTAAGAGAGGAGAGGGAGGTCATAGTCGATCTAGTGTTTCATAATAGTTTGGGAGGGAATTTTAACACTTTTTAGCATGATATGTTGGAAACCATTTTCTTTTCCCATATAATCATCATCTGAGAAAGATTTAACAACATTAGTCATAGATTTAGGAGAAATCTCTTGATTAGAAATGAGTTCTCCTTCTTCCAAGACATTAGAATTTATTAAAGCTAAATGATCATCATGAATATGAAAGGGAGTAGAAACATATTTATTTAGAGGCAAGTGTGAACACCAAGCCCTTCCTCTTCATGGTCCAAATTATTAGACAAAGACAAATCTTTATGAGAATTTAAATCATCCTAAATCTAGAAAATAGAATTTTTCTTTTCAACCTGATTATCATGAGGTATTAAAGACATATTCTACATTTAATTTGAATAATGCATAACATTAATACCCTCATTTATATTCAATCAATCATTTTCAAGGATGTAGGGATTGAATCGAGGAAATAGAATCGTCATCCAAAAGTTTAGAAAAGCTATTATTGTTCACATTAGAAGCCTTCAATTGCACATAAGAAGTAAGAGTTAAAATAGGCTTATTAGGAACAATCAAAAATTCCTTTTTTTGAAGTAGTTTTTTGATATTTAATAGTGATCGACTTATGGTTAGAAATAGAAGTTTCCTTAACAGGGATTTTTTTTTAGCGAGGATAAAGAATGCAACATTCAGAATTATCATGCTAATGGATTTTACTGTGAGAACAAAAGATAGGGAAATTTTCCATTTCAATTCTTTCCATATAACCATAATTTTTAGATCCTAACCAGATTTCTTTGGGGTGTTTCTTGGTAATGTCTAATTCTTTCCATATAACACAATAGGTTTAGGTTTAGGTTTTTAGCTTTTTAGGGGATTTAAGGTTTAGGGTTTGGGGTTTAAAGTTAGTATTTAGGGTTTAGGGTTTAGTGTTTAGGGTTTAGGGTTTAGGTTTTAGCATTTAGGGTTTATGGTTTAGTGTTTTATGGTTTAGGGTTTGGGGTTTAGTTTTAGGTTTATGGTTTAGGTTTTAGATTAGGGTTTAGAGTTATTTGTTCTCTTTAATAGAGAACAAATTTAGATTCAAAATTTTTTTTTCAATTTCATCAATCAAGTAACACAACAAGTTTTCTAAGACACTAGTGATGACATAGATCAAAAATGAGCATGCATTGAGCAAATCAAAAACCATAGATAATTAGAATTATCTCTACTATAAAGATAGCGGTGATTTCCTAAAATTCTCCAATTCATTTTAGAACCACCCCAACTTCCCAAATAGCAGGATCCACCATAATATCCCTGATTTCTTCCTCTGCCACCACCATGGTTGTAACCTCCATCACTCCTCCCGCCTCCATAACCACCACTTCAATGTCCACCAAGACCTTCAAATCCCCCACCAGCACTATGATAACAGCAGCCTCCACCGCTAGATCTAAACTGAGCCAGGTTGACGGTGATTTTTCTGCCATCAAGGTTCTGGCCAATCTTAGGGTTTAGGTTTGGATTTGGTTTATTAGGTTTTAAAGTTTGAGTTTACTTTTTAAATTATTTAGTTATTTTAGGTTTTGGTTTAGGGTTTAGGTTTTAGGTTTAGTGTTAGGGTTTAGGTTTAGGGTTTAGGGTTTAGGGATTAGGGTTTTAGGGTTTATGCTTTTAGGTTTTATGGTTTAGGGTTTAACATTTTAGGGTTTAATCTATTATTAATTAGGGTCTAGGTTTAGGGTTTAAGGTTTAGGGTTTAGGATTTAAGGTTTAAGGTTTTTTTTATAATTAAGTAAACCGATAGGTTTAGGTTTATTTAATTTATTTTTTATTTATTTTACTTTATTATATTTTTTTAAGTTTTTTTTATAATTAAGTAAACCGGTAGGTTTAAGTTTACTTATATTATTTTTTATTTATTTTAGTTTCTTTATTTTTTTTAATTTTTATTTATGTAAATTTTTATTTTATTTAGTTTAGTAAATTTACTTTTGGTTTATTTAATTTAGTTTAGTTTTTTATTTTAGTTTATTTTTTAGGTTAAAGTTTAGGTTTAGGTTTAGGTTTCAATTTTAGAGCTTGGGGTTTAGGGTTTGGGGTTGTATGTTGTAGGTTTTAGGGTTTAGCTTTTAAGGTTTTAGGGTTTAGGGTTTAGGGTTAGTTTTAGGGTTTAGGGTTTTTTTTAATTTTATTTATTTTTTTCTTTAGGGTTTAGGGTTTAGGGTTGAGGGTTGTAGGTTTAGGTTTAGTGTTTAGGGTTGTAGGTTTAAGGTTTAGGGTTTAAAGTTTATTTTTGTATTTAAAATTAAGTAAACCGGTAGGTTTATGTTTATTTAGTATATTTAGTAAATTTTTTTATTTATTTTAGTTTAATTTATATTTTAGGTTTATTTATTTTTGTTTAGGTTTTTTTATTTTAATTTATTTTTTAGCTTTAGGTTTATGTTTAGGTTTATTTTTTTAGTTGAGTTTTATTTTTATTTTATTTATTAGGTTTAGGTTTTATTTTTTATTTTTAGTTTTAGGTTTAGGTTTCTATTTTATTATTTTATTTTTAAGTTTAAAATTTATTTTAGGTTTTATTTTAGTTTAGGTTTTGATTATTTTTAGTATAGTTTATCTTATTTAGTTAAGTTTAGGGTTCGGTTTAGTTTATTTTAAGTTCAAGTTTAGGTTTTATTTATTTTAGTTTAGTTTAATTTAGTTTGCATTTAGGTTTATTTCATTTTTTATTTTAGGTTTAGGTTTTTTTTAATTTAGGGATTTTCTTTTATTTTTTATTTATTTTTAGGTATATTTTTTGGTTTATGTTTTCATTTATTTTTTCATATTTTATTTAGGTTCATTTTATTTTTATTTTACATTTAGTTTTTATTTTATTTAGGTTTTTTATTCTTCATTCAGTTTATTTTTTAGTTTAGTTTTGGATTTTATTTATTTTATTTTAGTTGATTTTTATTTTTTTATTTTTTTATTTATAGGTTTAGGATTTTTATTTATTTTAGTCTAGTTTAGGTTTTTATTTTATCTTATTTTTTTATTGTATTATAATTTTTTTATTTTTAAGTTTTATTTAGTTTAGGTTTAGTTTTTTAGTTTTCAGGGTTTAGGGTTTAGGGTTTAGGGTTTTAGGGTTTAGTGTTTTAGGGTTTAGGGTTTAGGGTTATAGTTTAAGGTTTAGGGCTTAGGGTTTGGTTTGTAGGCTTTAGAGTTTAGGGTTTTTTGGATTTAGTGTTTGCTTAGGGTTTAAGGTTAGATTAGAGTTTAATGTTTATGGTTAAGGCTTTAGGGTTCAGGGTTTTTAGGGTTTAGGGTTTAGGGTTAGTTTAGGTTTTATGGTTTAGGGTTTTTGGGTTTATGGTTTAGGGTTTAGGGTTAGGGTTAGGATTTAGGGTTTAGTGTTTCAAGTTTAGGGATTAGGGTTTAGGCTTGTAGGTTTAGGGTTTAGGCTTGTAGGTTTAGGGTTCTATGTATAGTGTTTAGGGTTTATTTATTTTAGTTTAGGTTTATGTTTATTTTATTTTGTTAATTTTAGATTTAAGGTTTTTATTAGATTAGGGTTTAGATTTTATTTTTTTATTTAATTCTAAGTTTTATTTTTTAGGTTTATTAATTAGGTTTAGGTATTTATTTAGTTTTTATTTTATTTTATTTTAGGTTTATTTTATTTTTATTTTATTTAGCTTTTTTTATTTTAGGTTTTTTTTATTTTTAGTTTAGTTTAGGATTTTATTTATTTTATTTTATTATATTTTATTATATTTTTTATTTTATTTTATTTTTAGGTTTAGGTTTAGGTTTTAGTTTAGGTTTTTATTTTATTTAGGTTTAAGTTTTTTTATTTATTTTATTTTTAGGTTTATATTTTTAAGTTTTATTTCATTTAGGTTTAGGTTTTTAGATTTTTAGGGTTTAAGGTTTAGGGTTTAGGGTTTAGGGTTTATGGTTTAGGGTTTAGGGTTTGGGGTTTAGAGTTTAGGGTTTAGGTTTATGGTCTAGGGTTGTAGGTTTTAGGCTTTATGGTTTAGGGTCTTTAGGTTTAGGGTTTAGGGTTTAGGTTGAGTTTTAGGTGTAGGGTTTAAGGTTTAGGTTTTGATTTAAGTTAGTTTTAGGTTTAGGGTTCATGGTTTGTGTTTAGGGTTTCTATAGTTTTAGGTTTAGTTTAGGTTAGGGTTTATACTTTAGGGTTTTAGGTTTAGTGTTTAGATTTATAGTTTTAGGTTTTATAGTTTAGTTTAAAGTTAAGGTTTAGGTTAGAAGTAGTTTAGGGTTTATGTTTATCTATAGGTTTAGCATTTTAGGTTCAAGGGTTCTATAAATTAGTTTAAGGTTTGAGTTTAGGGTTTTAGGTTTAAGATTTAGGGTTTAGGTTTAAGTTAACATTAGTTTAGAGTTTAGGTTAGATTCTGATTTAGGTTTAGGTTTAATTTAGGGTTAGTGTAGGGTTTAGGGTTAAGGTTTAAGGTTTACGATTAAGGGTTTTTTAGGGTTTACGATTTAGGGTTAGTTTTATGGGTTTAGGGTTTAGGTTTTAGGGTTAAGGATTTAGTGTTTAAGGTTTAGGGTTTAGGGTTTAGGCTTTTTTTAATTAGAAAAAATTTAGAAACTGGTAGTTTTAGGTTTACTTAATTTATTTAGTTTAATTTATACTTTAATATAGGTTTATTTTTAATTTTTATTTAATTTTGTTTATTTATTTTATGTTCTTTTAAACTAGTTTAGCTTTTTTCAATTAGGTTATTTTTTAGGTTTAAGTTTAGGTTTATATCTATTTTTTAGTTTGGTTTTATTTTATTTTAATTTTTAGGTTTATGTATAGTTTTTATTTCACTTTTTTTTAGTTTAGGTTTTAGGTTTTTATTTTAGGTTTATTTTCAAGTTTTTAGTTTTTAGTATAGGTTTGGGTTTATTTTTAGCTTATTTTATTTTATTTAGTTTAGGTTTAGGTTTAGCTTATTTTTGTTTAGGATTAGTTTTTATTATTTTAATTTAGTTTATTTTGTTTACCTTTAGGTTTATTTTGTTTTATTTTAGGTTTAGGTTTTATTTTAGTTTAGTGTTTAGTTTTTTTTTATTTTTATTTATTTTAGGTTTTATTTTAGGTTTATTATTTAGGTTTTTGTTTTCACTTAGTTTTTATTTTAATTCAATTTAGGTTGATTTTATTTTTATTTTACATTTAGGTTTTATTTTTAGGTTTATTTATTTTTTTTGTTTAGTTTATGTTTTTATTTATTTTGTTTTATTTTAGTTTTCATTTTATTTATTTATTTTAGTTTAGGTTTAGGTTTAGGTTTAGGTTTAGGTTTTAGTTAAGGTTTTTATTTATTTTTATTTATTTTATTTTATTTAGGTTTAATTTTATTTATTTATTTTATTTTTAGGTTTTATTTAGTTTAGGTTTATGTTTTTAGGTTTTTAGGGTTTAGGGTTTTGGGTTTTGGGTTTTAGGTTTAGGGTTTAGGGTTTCAAGTTTAGGGTTTTGGCTCTAGGGTTATAGGTTTTAGGGTTTAGGGTTTGGGGTTTAGCATTTAGGTTTAGGGTTTTGGGTTTAGGGTGTAGGGTTTAGTTTATGGTTTAGGGTTTAGGGTTGTAGGTTTTAGAGGTTAGGGTTTAGGGTTTTAGGGTTTAGGGTTTATGGTTTAGGTTTTATTTATTTTAGTTTAGTTTTTTTTTTTTTTAGGTTTATGTTTATTTAATTTAATTTATTTTTTGGTTTAGATTTTTTTTTATTTTAGGATTAAGGTTATATTTTTTATTTATTTTTAGGTTTATTTTTAAGGTTTTTATTTAGTTTGTATTTTTTATTTATTTTAATTTTATTTTATTTTTAGTTTTTATTTTATTTAGGCTTTTTATATTTAGATTTTTTTTTTTTTTAGTTTAGTTTAGGTTTTTATTTATTTTGTTTTAGTTTTGTTTTTTTTACATTTAAGTTTAGGTTTAAGTTTAGGTTTTAGTTTAAGTTTTTATTTTATTTGGATTTAGGCTTTTTTATTTATTTTATTTTTAGGACTTATTTAGTTTAGGTTTAGGTTTTAGGTTTTAGGTTTAGTATTTAGTTTAGTGTTTATGGTTTAGGGTTAATGGTTTATGGTTTGGGGTTTAGTTTAGCATCAAGTTATAGGTTTTAGTCTAGGTTTAGGTTTAGGGTTTAAGGTTTAAGGTGGTTTAGTTTAAGTTTAATTTAGATTTAGATTTATGGTTTAGCATTTAGGTTTAGGTTTAGGTTTATAGTTTAGTTTAGGGTTTATGGTTTAAGGTTAGGGTTAGAGTTTAGGGTTTAGGGTTTTGGGTTTTGGGTTTTAGTGTTTAGTGTTTAGGGTTTAAGGTTTGGGTTAGGGTTTAGGGTTTAGGGTTTATGGTTTAGTGTTTAGGCTTTAGGTTTAGTTTTAGGGTTTAAGGTTAGGTTTAGAGATTAGGTTTAGGTAGGTATTTAGGGTTTTGGATTAGTTTATTTAATGTTTAGGGTTTTATGGTTAAAGGTTTAGGGTTTTGAGGTTAGGTTTAGGGTTTATGGTTTATGGTTTATGGTTTTATTTTTATTTTTTTAAGGAAAGGTTAGAATTTTATTACCATAAAAGAAAAGGATACAATGTCCTAAATAAGGGTAAAGCTCAAAGTTCTACTACTCTCAGAGCTACAAGGAGCCTAAAGAGTTATACCCCATCTATGTATAATAGAAAAACAAATAGAAAAAGCAACAGCTAAAAAGGAAAAAGAGGAAAAGACATAGATTAAGACTTATACAATATAAGCAAAAAATAGTCAAAATACTTATCAGCGGTGGCTCATGATCCCTTTTTGGGAGGCAAGATTGCAAGATTCACATCAACAGCAATTGAGTTGACTGAGTAATGATCATTCCATCTAAAAAGTTCCAACCTGTGCAAAACACTACAAAGGCAATAGTCATAGCTATCAAGATTAAGGATAAATAAATCAATTAGAGAGAGTTGAGAAAGAAAAGGCCCAGGCTCAGTTAAGATCATCTCAAGTGGCAATAATGCATATGAGCATCCAAACTTCCTAAGATGGGTTACATTCATATGCAAAATTACCAACAAAAGAGGAGATATGGGTAACATCTGGGCCATCATAGCTAGCATACCTGATACAAGTGAACATCAAAAGTTAGTAGCCCAAAGGATTTTAGAAATTGCATTAGCAAAGAAAGAAAAAACTGGCCAGCGGCTAGCCAATAGCCAAACAACCAACCAAAACCATAGCAGACAAGTCACAAATAGCCAGCCACCCAGAAGACACAGCAAGTTCAGTAATAAAGCCACCACCAGCAAGGAAGAATTCAAAGAGACAGGCCAAATCAAAAGCATATAATAACATCTAATATAATAGCCAGAAAGAGACTAAAATAAAATAAAAAAAAAAAAAACAACAACCTTCAGACATCAAAGCTCCAAGCAAGGGAGAGCCACAACCAACCATCAATAAACACCAGACCAATCCAGTAAAAAGGATGCTATCAATCCAAGGTAGTGACAAAAGCCACCGGTGTGTATTCGCCATAACCAAGTCGAAGGAAAAAACACAGCGGTTGTCATGCCAATCAGAGAAAATAACCAACCAATAGCAATCCCAACACAAACCAGAGAAATAAAAAAGTAAAAAGACCAAAGCTAATCAAATCGAAGAGACCAACAAACGCCACTCAATAACAAACCATAATAGCAAAGGATCCAATATCGAAACAGGGCGGCAAGCCAAAATAAAAGGCTAACCCAAAATAGATCCCAAAATAGGTTGAAACAAAAAATAACAACAGGCATAGCCACAACCCTCTTAGAGATCATCAAAAAAATGAAAAAAAAGAAATGGTAGTCACCCAGCCAGACAATCAACCAAGGAAGCAAAAACAAAAGAAGACTAATAGTAAATGAGGAAGGAGAGAAAACAAGCCAAAGGAAAGCAAACAGGCCTACAACCCCCATAGATCAAGTAATCACCACGAAAGAGAAAATAGAAAATCAATAAAAACCAAGGAGCTACAACCAATCCACCAATCAGAGGAAAAATGCTTTATTTAATTTATTTTGGTTTTAGTTTATTTAGGTTTAGGTTTTACAATTAGTTTAGGTTTAGGTTTAGGTTTTTATTTTTAGGTTTAGGTAAAGTCTTAGGTTTATTCAGTGTTAATTTATTTAGGTTTAAGTTTATTTATTTATTTTATTTTAGTTTAGGTTTATTTTTATTTTAGGTTTAGGTTTAGGTTTTATTTTTAGTTTATTTAGTTTTATTTTTATTTAGGTTTTTTATTTTAGGTTTAGTTTTATTTTATTTAGTTTATTTAGTTTTGATTTTGGTTTTTATTTTTTATTTATTTAGGTTTCAGTTTAGGTTTTATTTTTAGTTTAGTTTATTTCAATTTATTTTAGTTTAAGTTTATTTAGGTTTAGGTTTAGGTTTAGGTTTAGGTTTTAGTTTATTTATTTTACATTTAGGTTTTATTTTTGGTTTAGGTTTTTAGTTTAGTTTAAGTTTAATTTTTTTTATTTAGTTTAGGTTTTTTTATTTAGGCTTATTTATTTAGGTTTATTTAGTTTAGTTTATGTTTAGTTTTAGATTTTTATGTTTAGGTATTAGTTTAGGTTTAGGGTTTTAGGTTTTAGGTTTATTTTTATTTTATTTAGTTTAGGTTTTATTTTTATTTATTTATTTGAGGTTTAGGTTTAGGTTTAGTTTTAGGTTTAGGTTTAGGTTTAGGTTTTTATTTAGGTTTAGGTTTTTTAGGTTTAGGTTTTCCTTTTTAGGTTTAGTTTAGGTTTATTTATTTTTATTTTGTTTAGGCTTAGGTTTTATTTAGTTTAGGTTTATTTTATTTATTTTTTAGTACATTTAATTTAGGTTTAGGTTTTGGTTTCAGCTTAGGTTTAGGTTTAGTCTTAAGTTTAGTTTTTAGTTTTATTTATATAGGTTTAGGTTTTATTTTATTTATTTATTTTAGTTTTTACTTTTATTTTTAATTTTTAGTTTTAGTTTATTTATTTTAGTTTAGGTTTAGGTTTAGGCTTACTTATTTAGGTTTTAGTTTAGGTTTAGGTTTTGGTTTAGGTTTATGTTTAGGCTTTATTTTAACTTTTTAGGTTTAGATTTTTAGTTTAACTTATTTTAGTTTAGGTTTTTACTTTATTGGGTTTCAGTTTATTTTATTTATTTAATTTAGTTTAGGTTTAGCTAAGGTTTTATGTTTAGGTTTATTTAGGTTTAAGTTAAGTTTTAGGTTTAGGTTTAGATTTTAGCTTTATTTTTAGGTTTAGGTTTAGGTTTAGGTTTATTTAGTTTAGTTTAGATTTAGGTTTTTTTTAGGCTTAGGTTTTTTAGTTTTTAGTTTTTTAGTTTAGTTTAGGTTTAGGTTTAGGTTTCTTTTAGGTTTAAGTTTAGGTTTTTAGGTTTAGATTTAGGTTTAGGTTTTTAGGTTTATTTAGGTTTATTTAGTTTATTTTAAGTTTAAGTTTAGGTTTAGGAATAGGTTTAATTTTATTTATTTATTTATTTTAGTTTTGCTTATTTTATTTAGTTTATTTATTTAGGTTTAGGTTTAGGTTTTTATTTTTATTTTTATTTATTTAATTTAGTTTAGGTTTAGGTTTATGTTTTTTTTGTTTTTTAGGTTTAGGTTTAGGTTTAGGTTTTTATTTTTATTTTAGGTTTAGGTTTAGGTTTATTTATTTAGTTTATTTAGACTTATTTAGGTTTATTTTTTAGTTTATTTATTTAGGTTTAGGTTTAGGTTATAGTTTTAGTCTATTTAAGTTTAGGTTTTTAGTTTATTTAGTTTTAGGTTAAGGTTTAGGTTTTTTATTTTAGGTTTAGGTTTTAGTTTAGGGTTTACATTTTGTTTACTGTTTAGATTTAGGGTTTAGGGTTTTATGGTTAGTTTAGGGTTTAAGGTTTTTGGTTTAGGGTTTAAGGTTTTTTAGGGTTTAGGGTTTAGGGTTTAGTGTTTAAGGTTTTTTTTTTAAAAAAAATTTAAGTAAACCGGTAGATTTAAGTTTATTTAGTTTATTTTATATTTTTATTTATGGTTATTTTTTATTTTTATTTAGTTTGGTTTATTTATTTTAGTTTAGGTATTTTATTTTAGTTTATTTTTTAGGTTTAGGTTTAGGTTTATGTTTAATTTTTAGTTTAGTTTTATTTTTATTTTATTTTTTAGGTTTACATTTTATTTTTTATTTTTATGTTTAGGTTTAGGTTTTAGGATTGTATTTTAGTTCTAGGTTTAGCTTTACTTTCAGTATATTTTATTTTATTTTATTTAGTTTAGGTTTCTGTTTAGGTTTTGTTTAGTTTAGGTCTAGGTTTAGGTTTTATTTATTTTAGTTTAGGTTATTTTAGTTAAGGTTTAGGTGTATTTTATTTTTATTTTAGGTTTAAGATTTTCTTTTAGTTTAGGGATTATGTTTTATTTATTTTTAGGTTTTATTTTTAGGTTTATTGTTTAGGTTTAGATTTTTATTTAGTTTTTATTTTATTTTATTTTAAATTTATTTTATTTTTATTTTAAATTTAGGTTTTATTTTATTTAAGTTTTTTTATTTTTTAGGTTTATTTTATTTTTTTTTAATTTAGTTTAGGTTTTTATTTATTTTATTTTAGTTTAGTTTTTATTTTTTATTTTTATTTTATTTTTAGGTTTAGGTTTAGGTTTAGATTTAGATTTTAGTTTAGGTTTTTATTTTATTTATTTTATTTTATTTTATTTAGGTTTAGGTTTTTTTAATTATTATATTTGTGGGTTTTATTTAGTTTAGGTTTAGTTGTTTTAGTTTTTAGTGTTTAAGGTTTAGGGTTTAGGGTTTAAGTATAGGTTTAGGTTTAGGTATAGGTTTCATTGAATTTATTAATTTAATTTAGTTTTATTCATTTTATTTAGTTTATTTATTTATGTTTAGGTTTTTAAATTTATTTTTATTTATTTAGTTTAGTTTCAGTTTAGGTTTAGGTATACATTTACGTTTAATTTTTTTTTAGTTTTTATGTTTAGGTTTAGGTTAAGGTTTAGGTTTTTATTTTTATTTTTGGTTTAGGTTTGTTTAGTTTAGGTTTAGGTTTAGGTTTATTTAGGTTTATTTTTTATTTTATTTAAGTTTATTTAAGTTTAGGTTTAGGTTTTGATTTTTAGTTTATTTAGGTTTAAGTTTTTTAGTTTATTTAGTTTTAGGTTTAGGTTTAGGTTTTAGTTTAGGTTTAGTTTATGGTTTAGAGTTTAGGGTTTACAGTTAAGGGTTTAAGGTTTAGGGTTAGTTTAGGGTTTAGGGTTTTTTAGGGTTGTAGGTTTAGGGTTGTAGGTTTAGGATATAGTGTTTAGGGTTTAGGGTTGTTTTAAAATTAAAAGTAGGTTTAGGTTTACTTAGTTTATTTTGTATTTTATTTAGGTTTATTTTTTATTTTTATTTAGTTTAATTTTTTATTTTGTATTTATTATTTTTTTTTGTTTAGGTTTTTTTAGCTTTATGTTTAGGTTTGTGTTTATTTTTTAGTTTAGTTTTATTTTTATTTGATTTTTTAGGTTTTAGTTATATTTTTTATTTTTAAGTTTACATTTAAGTGTTTATTTTAATTTTTAGGTTCAGATTTTAGGTTTTTATTTTTGGTTTATTTTTAGGTTTAATTTTTTAGTTTAGGTTTAGGTTTATTTTTATTATATTATATTTTATTTAGTTTAGGTTTATCTTTTTGTTTAGTTTATCTTAAGTTTAAGTTTAGGTTTTTCTTATTTTAGTTTAGTTTATTTTAGTCAAGGTTTAGGTTTATTTGATTTTTATTTTAGGTTTATGTTTTTTTTAAGTTTAGGATTAGGTTTTATTTTATGTTTATTATTTAGGTTTAGGTTTTATTTAGTTTTATTTTATTTTATTTTAGGTTTATTTTATTTTATTTTCATTTGGGTTTTATTTTATTTAGCTTTTTTTTTTGTAGGTTTATTTTATTTTAGTTAGTTTAGGTTTTAATTTTTTCTTTAATTTCAATTTTTCTTTAGGTTTAAGTTTAGGTTTAGGGTTAGGTTTTAGTTAGGGCATTTTATTTTATTTAGGTTTAGGTTTTATTTATTTATTTTTTTTTTAGGTTTTATTTAGTTTAAGTTTAGGTTTTTTAGTTTTTAGGGTTTATGGTTTATGGTTTATGGTTTATGGTTTAGGGTTTAGGATTTTGGGTTTTGGGTTTTGGGTTTAGGGTTTAGGGCTTGGGGTGTAGGGCTTGGGGTTTATGGTTTAGGTTTTAGGGTATAGGTTTAAGGTTTTAGGGTTTAGGATAGAGGGCTTAGGGTTTAGGGTTGTATGTTTAGGGTTTAGGGTTTTGGGTTTAGAGTTAGTTTTTGGGTTTAGTGTTTAGGGTTTAGCATTCATGGTCTAGGGTTTAGGTTGTTAGGTTTTTAGGGTTTAGGGTTTAGTGTTTAGGGTTGAGGGTTTAGGGGTTAGGGTTTTAGTGTCAAGGGTTTACGGATTAGGGTTTAGGGTTTAACTTTTAGTTATTTAAGTTTTGTTTATTTTAATTTAGGTTTATGTTTACTGTATTTTGTTCATTTTAGGTTTAGGTTTTTTTTTTCAATTTAGGGTTTAGGTTTTATTTTATTTATTTATTTTTAGGTTTTATTTTTAGATTTATTTTTTAGGTTTAGGTCTTTATTTAGTTTTTATTTTATTTTTTTAGGTTTATTTTATTTTAATTTTATATTTAGTTTTTATTTTATTAAGGTTTTTTAGTTTTACATGTATTTTTTTTATTTTATTTTTTATTTTTTATTTTCTATTATTTTTAGGTTTAGGTGTAGATTTTGGTTTTAGTTTAGGTTTTTATTTTATTTTAGTTTATTTAGGTTTTTGTTTTTATTTTATTTTATTTTTAGGTTTTATTTTGTTTAGGTTTAAGTTTTAAGGTTTTTAGGGTTTAGGGTTTAGGTTTTATTTATTTTAGTTTAGTTTATTTTTGTTTATGTTTAAGTTTATTTTATTTTTTTTATTTTAGGTTTTGTTTTTTTAGGGTTTTGGTTTTATTTTTTATTTTAGGATTACTTTTTTAGGTTTAAGTTTTTATTTAGTTTTATTATTTTATTTTATTTTAGGTTTATTTTATTTTATTTGTTTAGTTTAAGTTTTTAATTATTTTATTTTAGTTTAATTATTATTTTTATTTTAATTTATTTTATTTTAAGTTTATGTTTATGTTTCTATTTTATTTTATTTTTTTATTTTATTTAGGTTTAGGTTTATTTATTTATTTTATTTTTAAGTTTTATTTAGTTTAGGTTTAGCTTTTTAGATTTTTAGGGTTTAGGGTTTAGGATTTAGGGTTTAGGGTTTAATGTTTAGGGTTTAGCATTTTAGTGTTTAGGGTTTAGGGTTTAGGGTTTAGGGTTTAGTGTTTAGGGTTAAAGATTTAGTGTTTAGGGTTTAGGGTTTTAGGGTTTTTAAGGTTTAGGGTTTAGGGTTTTAGTTTAGTCTATTTTAGTTTAGGTTTATGTTTATTTTCGGATTGGCCATTCTTTCATTTCTCTTGTTCCCATCAGAACCATCCTGACCTCTCAAGTAGCGGGATCCACCATCATATCTGCAATCTCTCTCTCCACCCCTTTAACCATTGCTCCTCCCCTCCATAGCCACCATTGTTGTGACCCACCTCCATATCCACCAAGCCAAATACACCACCACCATTATAAGTGCTTTTGCCTTCCTCCGCAGATCTGATCTGGTTGGGTGATGTTCCTGTCATCAAACTGTATGTTTAGGGTTTAAGTTTGGGTTAAGGTTTATTATGTTTTAGGGTTTAGGTTTATCTTTAAATTTATTAACTTACTTTAGGTTTAAGTTTAGGGTTTGGGGTTGAGGGTTTATGGTTTATGGTTTGGGTTTAGGGTTTAGGGTTTTAGGGTTTATGCTTTTAGGGTTTAGGGTTTAGGGTTAGCATTTAGAATTTTTTTAGGGTTTAGAGTTTCGGGTTTAGGGTTTAGGGTTGTAGGTTTATGGTTTATGGTTTAGGGTTTAGTGTTGGTTTTATGGTTTTAAATTGTTATGGTTTAAGTTTATTTAGTTTATGTTTATTTATTTTAGTTTAAGTTTTTTATTTTTGTTTTTTTTTTCTATTTAGGTATAGGTTTAGGTTTAGGTTTATTTTTTTAGTTGAGTTTTATTTTTATTTTATTTTTTAGGTTTAGGTTTTATTTTTTATTTTTAGGTTTAGGATTAGGTTTTTATTTTACTTTTTTAAGTTCAGGTTTAAGGTTTTAATTTTAGGTTTATTTTTTTTAGTTTATTTTAGTTTATTTTATTTTGTTTAGCTTAGGTTTAGGTTTTATTTATTTTGGTTTTAGTTATTTTAGTTTAGGTTTAAGTTTATTTTATTTTGTTTATTTTATTTTTATTTGAGGTTTAGGTTTTTTCTATTTATTTTTAACTTCTATTTAAGGTTTACTTTTTAGGTTTAGGTTTTCATTTTATTTTATTTTATTTTAGGTTTAATTTATTTTTATTTTACGTTTAGTTTTTTACTTTGTTTAGGTTTTTTATACTTAGGTTCATTTTATTTTTTAATTCAGTTTAGGTTTTATTTTATTTTATTTTATTTTATTTTATTTTTATTAGTTTATTTTATTTTATTTTTAGGTTTATGTTTTAGTTTACTCTTTTATTTTATTATATATATTTTATTTTATTTAGATTTAGGTTTTTATTTCATTTATTTTAGGTTTAATTTAGTTTAGGTTTTAGGTTTAGAGTTGAGGTTTAGGGTTTAAGTTAGGGTTTAGGGTTTAGTGTTTAGGCTTTAGGGTTTAGGGTTTAGGGTTAGCTTAGGGTTTAGAGTTAGTTTAGGGTTTAGGCTTTAGGGTTTTTAGGGTTTAGGGTTTTGGGTTTAAAGGATTTTAGGGATGTAGGATTACTTTTTAGGGTTTAGGGTTTAGGATTGAGGGATTAGGGTTTAGGATTTAGGGTTTATGGTTTAGGGTTTTTTTTTTAGATTAAGTAAACCGATAGGTTTAGGTTTATTTAATTTATTTAGTTTATTTTTTATTTACTTTAGTTTATGTTATTTTTTATTTTGATTTTGGTTTATTTCTTTTTAGTTTAGTTAATTTATTTTAGGTTTATTTATTTTAGTTTAGGTTTTTTATTTTAGTATATATTTTAGGTTTAGGTTTATCCTTAGTTGTTTGTTTAGTTTTATTTTTATTTTATTTTTTATTTTTAGGTTTTATTTTTTATTTTTAGGTTTAAGTTTAAGTATTTATTTTAATTTTTTGGTTTAGGTTTAATTTAGTTTATTTTATTTTATTTAGTTTAGGGTTTAGGTTTAGTTTATTTTAAGTTTACGTTTTTATTTTATTTATTTTAGTTTAGTTTATTTTAGGTTTATGTTTATTTTATTTTATTTATTTTAGGATTAAGTTTTTTTTCTTTAGGGTTTAGGTTTTATTTTTTTATCTATTTTCGGGTTTATTTTTTTTAGGTATAGGTTTTACTTAGTTTTTTATTTTGTTTTCAGGTTTATTTTATTTTTATTTTACATTTAGTTTTTATTATATTTAGGCATTTTGCTTTTAGGTTTATTTTATTTTTTTTAATTTAGTGTAGGTTTTTATTTATTTTATTTTAGTTTAGTTTTTATATATATATATTTTCTAGGTTTGACTTTAGGTTTGGGTTTTAGTTTAGGTTTTTATTTATTTTATTTTATTTAGGTTTAGGTTGTTCTTATTTATTTTATTTTTAATTATATTTAGTTTTGGTTTAGGTTTTTAGGTTTTTAAGGTTTAGGGTTTAGTGTTTAGGGTTGAGGGTGTATGGTTTAGGGTTCCGGGTTTAAGGTTTGGGGTTTATGGTTTTGGGTTGTAGGTGGTAGGGTTGTAGGTTTACGGTTTTTAGGGTTTAAGGTTTGGGTTTTAGGGTTTAGGTTTTAGTTTATGGTTTATGGTTATTAGTTCTTTTTTTTATTTTAATAAAGAACAAATTTAGATTCAGTATTTCTTCTTTTTAATTAGTAATTAACAAACCGGAAGTGAGGCAAATAGATGACCCTTGGGTTAAAGCCTCGTGTTCCTGTCGGTATATACCCATTACCATTCAATCTTATATAAATCAGACATGAATAGGGGAAAGAGAACTCAACATTCATACACTTAAGCTATAAGCACATGAGTTTCTTATGTATTTATAACTAGCATCATAACACATATTATTATTCATGTATAAGATTTAGAAAATACATTTGGATTTAATAGTGATAAAAGCCGCACATATATTAAATTAAATCAACATATGCAAGCTTACATAAAGGAAATCCATTTTATTTTACTTGATTTTGAAAAGATGGATGCATGAATCAAATGACATACCAAATTTAACATGATTGGGAAGAGGACAATCAAATATAAGCATGTGATTTATTCAACCAAACTAGTTCTTAAGGACAATCAAATCAAATAAGATTCTTTAAAGCAAACCAAAGCATCTTTATTAATTGAGTTTTGGATTTGATTTGATTTAAAGAAGAGAAGAGAAATCATTACTTGTTGTGTTAAACCCATTTCCACATTAGTAATTTGATTTAATTTAAGGAAATGTAATTAAGTTGAGTTTATGGGTTAATTAAGTTGAACCCTTAATTAGATGAATTAATTACCCTTACCTATGTCACCTTAAAGTAATTAACTAAATATTTATGAAGATGATATGCATGGAAAATAAACTTGCAGTGATCCTAGAAAATAAAAGGGGTCTAATGCAATTGACTCATGATTAATAATTAATTAGATTAAAGGACTTAATTAATTACTCTTATGATTTTCTCACATATGTGGACTAACCATAATATCATTAAACTCCTTTAGGTTATTAAACACCTAAATTTCTACCCCATGATTTAATTAATTAAGGTCTTATGTGATTATGATTTTAATTTGATTAAGTGATTTAATTAGTTAGTTAAATCTTAATTAATTTTATTTTGGAAGCATACCTCGCCGGAGCTCAAGACTGGCGGCTCGAACAATTAAGGAAGCTTCATCTAGTGGAGATGAAGCCTTGTTGACCAGCAATTGAATCAATTCCTTCACATTCGCTCAAAGGCCATGAACCAATGATTTGGAGCTCAGCTTTGATTGAAGTCCCACCTCCGGTGCTTGCGAAGCTTGGGAGATGATTCGTTCTTTCTCTACAAGGCTTAGGGAACGTGCGTGCAAAGTTAATTTGAGTTTGCTGGAGAAATGGAGAAGTTATGTTAGAAATGGGAGTGTCATATTTTGGGATGGATTGGAATAGTATTTTTCGATCGAGGAAAGAGCTTGGGAGCTTAGGGAATGGCTCTAGCCAGTTGTCTTGGGTAGCTAGGCCTCTGAGGAATGATTTTTGTGTGTATTTGAGTGGAAATGAAGGGGTGTATACCTCCCTTCATCTTGATAAGATGGTCGGATCGGGTTTGGCTTCTAGTGGCCATCCGACCATCTCAGGGAGTCGTGGGTGGCAAGGAAGAGATGAGTTGGCTCAACTTGGTTGGTTGAAGGTGTGAAGGTGGCTACCAAGGAGGAATCATGGGTGTCCTATGGGTTTCAAATGCTCCAATGTTGAGGGCGAGGTGATTTCACCTCCCATGGGTCATGGCTAACCCAATCGCCCCTTAGGTCAGGTTGGGTAGTGTCCTAGGTGCCTAGGTAGACCATTGGGAGAGTACCAAGTGGCCAAATAATGGAAATGACCACATACATGGGTGATTTGTCTCATGTGATGCCCTCGACCCAATGATAGAATGATCATTTTGCATTGGATTTGATTTGACCAGATTTGAAATGAGGCAAAAGTGGGTTAGCTCAAATTTCAAGTTAATTGGAGTTGATTTGGTTATGTTTGGCTCAATTTGACTCATTTAGGTAAAATTGGGTTAGGTTGGGTCAAGTTGACCAATTGGTCAAATTAGGTCAAATCAAGGGTTGGGTCAAGTTCATATGATCATTTGGGATTATTTGGTTCAATTGCTTTGGTTTAGTTTGGCTTGGAATTGATTTTGGCTCATTTGAATTCATTTGGGTCAAATGGGATAAGTTGACCAATTTGACCAAATTGGCTAAATTGGCTTGGGTTGGGAGTTGGTTTAGGTTAAGTTGACCAATTGAAGATGATTATAGACTTTGGTTTCAATTAATTTGGATTTGGTTTTGATTTAGTCCAACTTGAACCTTTAGGTCAAATTGGGCTAAGTAGGTCAATTGGGTTCAATCAAGGCTTTGGTCAAGTTCAACAATTAATTTTGATTGAACTTGAGCCAATGGTTTCAATCAATTTGGTTTGTATTTTGATTTGACCCAATTATGTCTTTTAGGTCAATTTGGGTCAACTTGGGTCAAGAGGGCCAATTGGATTTGGTTTGACTTAATTGAAGGTCAAATCATATTCAAATATTGATTTTGATTTGGCATGAATCATTAGTTTCAAGGATTTGGCTTAGCTCCAATTTGGCTAGTTTGGGTTCATATGGGTTAAGGGGTTGACTTAGTTTGACTCAATTTGGGACAATTGATCAACCTAGGATGATCAACAATCATGATGGGAGGTTTTGATGGACTTGGTTCCATCCAATTTGGGTAGAATCAAAACATGGCTTAAATTGGTCAAATTGGCCACTTTGGGTCAAGTAGACCAAATGGGTTTAGTTGGCTTGATTTTGGGTTAAGTTTAATTTAGTTGAGTTTATATATGGATTTGGGATTGATATATAAATTGAATTGCAATTGGCTTGGGTTCAAATGGGTTTTTGTTCATTTGAACATTTCAAGTAAAAGGGTTAAGTTGGGTTTGACTTGGATTGAATTTGGTTTGTCTTGGTGATTGCAAATTTCATTTATATTTGTGAATATATTTAAAGGTATGATTGATTTTGGTTAGGCTAAGTACATGGAGTTGGGTCATGTGGCATAGGTTTGGATTTTAATTCATTTAAATTTATAAAGATGATTGAAAATATGATTGATTTGTGAGAAAATCAATTGAGTTTGACTTGAATTGGATTAAGATTTGGCTAAGTCCGTGGGATAGGTCATATGGCTTAGGAAGGGTTTTGATTTAATTTGATTTGTTTTTATCAACTTGACCCAACCTAACCCAATTTGACCTAAATGAGTCAAATTGAGCCAAACCTAACTAAATCAACTCCAATTGACTTGAAATTTGGGATAACCCACTTTTGGCTCATTTCAAATCTGTCCAAATCAAATCCAATGCCAAATGATCATTCTATCCTTGGGTCAAGGGCATCATATGAGAGAAATTACCCATGTAAGTGCTCATTTCCATTCCTTGGCCACATGGTACTCTTCTAATGGTCGACCTTGGCACCAAGGACACTACCCAACCTGACCCAAGGGGGTGGTTGTCTCCGCCGTGACCCATGGTATCTGAAATCACCTCACCCTCCCCATTTGAGCATTTGAAACCCATAGGACACCCATGATTCATCCTTGGCGGCCACCTCCACACCTTCAACCAACAAAGCCGATCCAACTCACCTCTTCCCTGCCACCCATGACTCCCTAAGATGACCGGACTGCTAGTAGAAGCCAAACTCGATCCTACCATCCGATCAATATGAACAGGGGTATATAACCTCTCATTTCTACTCAAACACACACAAAAATAATTCCTCAGAGCCCTAGCTACCCAAGACAAGATGCTAGAGCCATTCGCTAAGCTCCCAAGCTCATTCCTTAATCGAAAAATGCCATTAATATTCATCACGTGGTGCCAATAAGATTAGGCTTTAATTAAGCTTAATTAAATATTTTTAATGGCTGAAACTTCTAAAAATCATAAACAAATCATAGAGAAATCAAAAAACACAAATAAATACTCATTTAAAAGGTATTTTAGAGGAGAATTAATTAAAAATGATTTAATAAAATTTTGAATACTAATTAAGGTTTAATTTCAAAATTAATTAGCTTAATTATTTCTTAATTACTTGAGCAATTAATCCCAATTTGTGAGTTAATTTAATGGGATGACCTCTACCTCTCATTATTTTCTTTGGATTTATTGCTCACTTACTTAGGAAAATTGACTAATTAAATAATAAATACTCTTTTATGTTAATTAATGATTAATTAATCCCATTAACTGTAACAAATTTGTTAATTAAGTTCATTAATCATTATTCAACAGTAAGTAATGTAAGGAATAGTGTTGGGACCCCTTTACCTAAGTTCATTTCACCCTTTTATAAAATAAAATTAACTAATTAAATCACTTAATCAAATTGAAATCATAATCACATCATACCTTAATTAATTAAATCATGGGGTACATCTTTAGGTGTTTAATAACATAAAAGAGTTTAATGAAATTATGATTAGTCCATATGTGTGGGAAAACCATAAGAGTAATTTATTAAGTCCCTTAATCTTATTAACTATTAATTAAGAGCCAATTGCATTAGGCCCCTTTTATTTCATAGGATCATTACAAGTTTATTTTCCATGCATATCATGTTGGCTTATAATTATTTAGTTAATTACTTTAAGGTGACATAAGTAAGGGTAATAAATTAATATAATTAAGGGTTCAACTTAATTAATCCATAAAATAAACTTAATTACATTTCTTTAAATTAAATCAAATCACTAATGTGGGACTGGGCGTAAAATAATAATTGATGATTTTTCTTCTCCTCTTTAAATCAAATTAAATAATAAAATTAATTAATAAAGAAGTTTTGGTTTACTTTAAATAATCTTATTTGATTTGATTGTCCCTAAGAACTAGTTTGGTTGAATGAATCACATGCTTATATTTTATTGTCATCTTTCCAATCATGTTAAATTTAGTATGTCATTTGAATTCATGCATCCATATTTTGAAAATCAAGTGAAAGATAATGGATTTTCTTTTATGTGTTGATTTAATTTAATATATGCCTAGCTTTTATCACTATTAAATCCAAATGTATTTTTCAAAATCTTATAAATGAATAATGATATTTGTTATGATGCTAGTTATAAATACATAAGAAATACATGTGCTTATAACTTAAGTGTATGAATTTTGATATCTTTTTCCTATATTCATGGGTTGATTTATATAAGATTGAATGGTAATGAGTATATAGTTTGGACATCCCCGGAACACGAAGCTTTAGCTAGCCCCAAGGAAATCATTTGATTACCTCACTTCCCTAGTTTAACAATGGCACATGCACATTTGATTTCATTCTTATGAATTTTCAACATTAAAATTTGGATAGAGCTTTAATTCATATATATAAATGATTCAGTAAAACATATACAATCATTGCATTATTTTCTTTCCCTCATTTATGGATAGATACATGTGTGTTCAAGAAAACAAGTATATAGTCTAGACATCCCGAGAATACGAGGCTTTAGTTAGCTCCAAGGAGGTCATTTGATTACCTTACTTCCCTAATTCAACAACGATGTGTACTTGCCTATATCTTTGTACATGTATATTTATATGTGATTAGTGAATGAAAACCCCATTTTACATTAAAATTGCATGCATTTATAATTGACTAAGTGGTTGAATTAATTAGCCATATGTTTTGGAGCTTACTTCCTATGTTCATGTATACGAATTTACATATGTTTGAATGCAAATGGGTATAAACTCTAGACATCCCGAGAATATGAGGCTTTAGTTAGCTCCAAGAAGGTCATTTGATTACCTCACTTCCCTGGTTTAACAACGACACATGCTTATTTAATTTCATTCTTATGACCTTTTTGTATAAGAATTTGGATAAAGTTTTAAATTAATATGTTTAAATAATTCAATCAAATAAAATATAAATTCTAAACATACACATACATTCATCATTTAAGTGTGCTAAAATATGTTGCATGTATAAATACACTTAGGATTAAATCATATGCATGCTACATGTGATGTAAAAAATGATTTAATATATGCCATGTGGTATTAATTGAATTAAATTAATCATAAGATGCCTTTCATTTTGAATAGGATTATTTAAAGTGAACCTAAACTTAGGATTAATTAAATCATTTAATAAGTCATTGACTAAAGAAAAATAAATCAAATTAATATACTTTAGTAAGTGACTTAAGGTAGGGATGAAAGAGGGCAATCCTCATTTCTTCTCTTTATAATAGTTGCTAAGTGTAATCAAATGAAACAAAAGAAAAAACTAATTAAAATTCTTGTATAAATTAAGCAACTTCAACTAAAATCAGCCTTTCATGTTAAATTGAATCCTTCTACACTTAGAAAATACAACACTAATGCCTAATAAGACTTACCAAGCTTAATACACACATTAGAATTAAGTCACCACTTCTAACTCTAAGTTAGGATGGTGTATGATGTGATGCATATTTTTTATGATGTATTATTTTAGATTGAATGTTAGGGTGTATGCTTTTAGATGATAGGCCAATATTATCTTAATCATATTTTTTTTGAGGGGATTAAGCTTAAGGGATGCTTAAAATAACTGTGAATTCTATTTTTGTAGGTTGCTTAAATCATTAAGCATAATCCAAGTTAGGATAGGTGGGCTTAGTTACCCATGTGTAGGGTGCTAAGTCCAAATTATAAATACAATTGCTTGGGATTATATGTATATTTAGCTAACCTCTATTTTGTAGGTGTAGTTAGATTTACTTTTTTCACATAAATGTAATTTTTTTAATAGGAATTAGGATTAGTGCTATGGGGGATTAGGATGAGCAGTGGCTAGAAGGCTTTATCCTGGGGTGCCCTACGATGCCTTTGAAGCAAGTACCATCCAAATCAAAGAAGGAACCAAATCAGAAATGGGATATGAAGAAAGAAGACCACCATAGCATTTAATACAATTATAATTATTCTTTAATATTCCAGGTTGTATAAGGATAGAGCTCGGCTACCCACCTTTTCTCTCTTCGGGTTGTATGGCGGTACCCAACCGCACTAGCCTTTTATTCTCTTACGATAGTTTATATAATTATTTAATGTTATGTTTATATTGTGCATTAGGACGACATGCTTTCATAGTTTCTTAAATGATTGATGCTTTAATATGATTAGGCTCTTAGGATAAAAATAGCTTTTCTACCCAACTAATCACTCATAACTAAATTTTAAACAACTCAAAACCTCATCATAAAGCCTAAGACATAAATAAGATAATTAAAAGATTTAGCAACCCCTTTAGTATGGTTTTATGTTTCACATCATACATGCATATTCTTTTTCTTGAACATGATGGATCTCCATCCTTACGATAAAGGAATGCTTGACCTATGAGGCATCCCTTGTGGTGGAGAACACCTTCTTCTAGCTGATTTGACCCATATCCTATTACATCATGCATTTAGGCATAAGAAATCCTATAGCCTCTATCAAAATAATGTGTCTAAAATGAAATAAAATTTGAAAATATTTTGCATCTATAAATTAAGTCAAACACTTATACCACTCATGCTTTAGTCTCTTAGTGAGCGTGTTTAGGACTTTAGTCTCTTTCTAATTAAATAACTACCCTAGCTATCTTGCAATTCATAAGGCCAGTTTGCATGGTTTTAAAATCATAGGAAGAGTTAGCTGGCGGCTACTTTAGGCAATTATAAGTCTAAAAGTCAGACAATTTATTCTCTCTTGTGAAAGTAAACCCTTATGTCCACCTGTCGCTTAGATTTAGGCCATGCTTTAGCTCATACTAAAGCTCCCTATATTTTGGATCTGAGGTAGCTATTTCCTTCAGGCTACGAGCATAAATCCTAACCTCTTATGCATTCCCACAACCTTGTGTTGGTGGATTATAAGCCCTAATAATCTAATTAAATTTCAACTCAAAACATATAAATCTCCTCAACTTCAAAATTATAAAGCCCAACCATATGATAGATTATGCTCACTAAGCTTCATAGTATCATTAGCATTTCCTACTTATTTCATTTGGATTCTAAAATAAGTCTTCTCCTTGAACTTTCCCAATTGATTTTCCAAATATAACAAATCTTTTTATAGTCTAACTTGAAATCTTGTGGAGATGATAATTGTCACTTTAATTGAGTATTCTTAGGAAATTTCATTTCCTAAGATGTAATTTATGAAGGCTTACCTCCATAGACTTAAGAACCGGTTTAATAAATAAACCCTACTTTCATCCATGTAAAGTAGGGAAAAATCTACATTGAATCTCTTAACATCATCCTTTCTTTTGGAGTTTGGAGATGTGATCCTCAAGTAGGCAAGGGTTCTTAGACTCATAATGTTGAGATACACTTGGGTTAAAGATAGCCTATGCATACACATCCAATGTAATGTAAAGATGGTTATGTCATCCCCAAGTCCCTGCTAAAATGTAACTAAATAAACATAACCCAATAATAAAACAACTAATAAATTAACCTCCCTAAACTCTAAATAAATAAATAAACCTAACTAAAGATAAATACTAAATAAAATAACCTAAACCTAAACTATAATACTAAATACACTACTAAATATAATCTAAAAATAAAATAAAAAAAAAAAAATAAAAAAAATAAAACCTATAACTAAAAAATAAACTAAAATAAAAAATAAACCTAAATAATAAAAAAATTAAACTAAAATAATTAAAAAATAAACTAAATAAACCTAAACCTACTAGTTTACTTATTTTTTTCTAAAAAAACCTTAAATTCTAAATCCTAATCCCTAAACCCTAAACCATAAATCCTAAAAAAACTCTGAACCCTAAAACCTAAACCCTAATCCTAAACCCTTAAACTTAAAATCAAAAAACCCTAAAAGCCTAAACACTAAACCCTAAACCCTAAACTATAAATCCTAACCCTAAACCCTAAACCCTAAACTTAAACCTAAACTAAATAAATTTTTAAAAAAAAACCTAAACCTAAAACCAAACCTAACCTAAACCTAAACCATAATAATGGGCAAAACTAAAATAACATCACTATCAACTAGGCTAAGATAAACTATAAAATGGTAAATTGGATAAAATAAAGTAATAAATGGAGTCAACTAAACATAAAAAAGATCGAGTAAATGGGTCTACTCAAGAGGCCAATAACTAAAACTAAAGATAAACTATATGGAATGTATTTATAAGAGACAATTAGCTATGCATGCTCATTATCAACATCTAATCTCTAAAAACTATTTGCTTAATGAAATCAAAAGAAGAAATGTTGAATCTGAATATGTTCTCTATTAAAAAAAACCAAAACACTAAATCATAAACTAAAACCTAAACCCTAAACCTAAAACCTAAACCTAAAACCCTAAACCCTAAAAACCCTAAACCCTAAATCCTAAACACTAAACCCTAAAACCCTAAATTGTAAATTCTAAAACTTAAATCCTAAATCGTAAATCTTAAACCCCAAACCCAAAACCCTAAACCCTAAAAACCTAAAAATCAAAACCTATACTAAATAAAACCTAAAAAAAATAAATACAAAAACTGAAACAAAAAATAAATAAATAAATAAACTAAAATAAAAATATAAACTAAAACCTAAACCTAAGCTTAAACCTAAAAAGAAAATAAAATAAAATTAAGTTTAATTAAATAAAATAAATAAAAACCTAAACTATACTAAAAGATAAAAAACCTAAATAAAAATAAAATAAATCTAAATTAAATTAAAATAAAAACTAAATAAAAACCTTAACCTAAAAAATAAACCAAGAAATAAAACATAAAAATAAATAAAAAATAAAACCTAAACCCTAAACTAAAAAAAAACCTAAACCTAAATTAAAAATAAAATAAACATAAACCTAAACTAAAATAAATAAAACCTAAACCTAAACCTAAAATAAACTAATCCTAAACCTAAACCTAAACTAATTAAAATAAAACAAATAAAAATAAACATAAACCTAAACTAAAAGTAAAACTAAAATATACCTAAAATAAAACCTAAACCTAAATCTAAAAAAATAAAATAAAACCTAAACCTAAACTAAAAAAAAAACTAAACCTAAAAAAATAAAATAAAATAAAACTAACAAAAAATTAACCTAAACCTAAACCTAAACCTAAAAAATAAACTAAAATAAAAAAATGTAAACTATAATAAATAATCCTAAAATAAATACACTAAACTAAATTAAAATAAAAAAACCTAAATAAAAAAATAAAAAAATAAATAAAATAAATAAAAAATAAACTAAATAAACCTAAACTTACTTGTTTACTTAATTTAAAGTAATAAAAAACTAAATAAATAAATTAAATAAATAAAACCATAACCTTAAACCATAAACCCTAAACCTACAACCCTAAATCCCAAACCCTAAACTCTAAACCTAAATAAAACTAAACCTTAAAACTAAACCCTAAACCCTAAACCCTAAAACCATAAACCCTAAACTTAAACCCTATACCCTAAACTAAAACCCAACCTTAAACCCCAAACTAAAACCCTAAACCCTAAACCCTAAAAACAAACTAAACCTAAAAAAAACCTAAAACATAAACCTAAATAAAATAAAATAAAAACCTAAACTAAAACCTAAACCAAAACCAAAAAATAGAATCAAATTAAAAGTAAAAACTAAACTAAAATAAAATAAATAAAAACCTAAACTAAACTAAAGAAATAAAATAAACCTAAAAATAAAATACCTAAATATAATAAAACATAAACATAAAATAAAATAAACTAAATAAAATAAAAATAAAATAAACTAATAAAAAAATAATCCAAAACCCTAAAACCCAAAAAATAAACACTAAACTAAACCTAAAATAAAACCCTAAATCTAAAATAAAACTTAAAAAAAAACCTAAACCTAAACCCTAAAACCTAAAACCTAAACTAAAATAAATAAACTAAAATAAAATAAATAAATAAACCTAAACCTAAATAAAATAATAAAACAAAATAAATAAAATAAAATAAAACTAAAACTAAACCCAACCTAAACCTAAAAAAGAAATAAAAAATAAAGAAAACTAAAAATAAACAAACAAAAAACCTAAAAAACTAAAAAATAAAATAAACCTAAGAATAAAAAAAAGCTAAATAAAATAAGATAAACTAAAATAAACCTAAAAGTAAAATTTAAAACTTAAAATAAACCTAAAAAACCAAAATAAACCTAAACCTAAACCTAAAAAAAATAAAATAAAAATCTAAACCTAAATAAAATAAAAAAATAAAATAGAAACCTAAAAAAGTAAAATGAAAATAAAACTCAACTAAAAAATGAACCTAAACCTAAAAAATAAATTAAAATATAAAACCTAAACTAAAATAAATAAATCTATAACAAATAAACTAAACTAAATAAAAATAAAAAAATAAATATAAAGAAAAAGTAAAATAAACTAAAATAAATAAAAATAAACTAAATAATCTGCATAAACCTAAACCTATCGGATTACTTAATTTTTTTTAAAAAAAAACCCTAAACCCTAAACCCTAAACCATAAAAACCCTAAACCATAAAGCCTAAACACTAAACCCTAAACCATAAACCCTAAACCCTAAACATAAACACTAAAACCTAAAAACCTAAACTTAAATTAAATAAAACCTAGAAAATAAAATATATAAAAAAAAATACTTAAGACTAAATAAAATAAAATAAAATGAAAACCTAAACCTGAAACTAAAATAAAATAAACTAAAATAAAATGAATAAAACCTAAACTAAAAAAAAAATAAAATAAACTAAAATAAAAAACCTAAATAAAATAAATAAAAAAACGTAAATAAAAAAAATAAATAAAATTAACCTAAAATAAAATTAAATAAAAATTAAATAAAAAACTAAACCTAAAAAAACATAAAATTAAATAAAAAATAAATCCTAAAGTTTAAATTTTAAAAAAACCTAAACCTAAAATACAAAAAATAAATAAAATAAAATAAACCTATGCCTAACCTAAAATAAATAAAACCTATAAAAAAACATAAAATAAACTAAACTAAACCTAAAACTACATTTAATAATAAACTAAAATAAACCTAAACCTAAACTATAAAAAACCTAAAAATAAACCTAAAATAAAAACATAAAATCTAAACCTAAGAAAATAAAATAAAAACTAAACCTAAACCTAAAAAATAAAAAATAAAACTTAAACCTAAAAAAATAAAATAAAAATAAAACTCAACTAAAAAATAAACTAACCTAAAAAAAGAAACTAAATCAATCTAAAATAAATAAACTAACAAAATAAAATAAAAATAAAATCAACTAAAATAAATAAACAATAAACTAAATAAACCTAAACCTATCAATTTACTTAATCTTTTTAAAAAAAAAAAACTAGAAACACTAAATCCTAAATCCTAAACCATAAACCCTAAATCCTAAACCCTAAACCCTAAACCCTAAGCCCTAAACCCTAAACCCTAAATCATAAACCATAAACCCTAAAAAACCTAACCCAATCCTAAAACCCTAAACCTAAATAAAGTAACTAAATAAATTAAAAAAATAAACCTAACCCTAAACTTAATAAACCTAAATAAAGATAAACAAAATAACCTTGAAAAAAAATAAAACTCATTCTAACCTAAAATATAAATAAAAAGGATCTAAAACAAATAAAGTAAAAAAAAAATGGATAAACCTAAAAGAGAATATAAAAAAAATAACTATACAAACTAAAGAATAAAATAAATAAACTCTTTATAAGAGAGATCTAGTTATCTAAATTTTTTATCTATGTCATCTCCTATCTTAAAAAAAACTTGGGTGTTACTAATAAATCAAAAAAAAAAAATATTGAATAAATTCTCTATTAAAAAAATACCCTAAACCCTAAACTAAAACCTAACCAAAACTAAAACCTAAAACCTAAACCCTAAACCTAAACCCTAAAACCTAAACCCTAAACCTAAATAAACCAAAATCTAACCCCAAAATAAAGCCTAAACTCTAAACTAACCATAAACCTAAACCCTAAAAGCTAAAATCTAAACCTAAAATAAATAAAACCTAAAATAAAAAATATAAAAAAAACCTAAACCTAAACCTAAAATGAAAATAAAATACAAACTAAATTAAAATAAAATAAATAAAAACCTAAACTAAACAACGAAAATAAAAAGCCTAAATAAAATAAAAACTAAACCTAAAATAAAATTAAAGTAAACCTAAAATAAAATAAAATAAAATCTAAATAAAAACTTAAACCAAAAAAATAAACCTAAAATAAATATAATAAAATCTAAATAAAACTAAAAGAAAAACCTAAACCTAAAATAAAATAAAATAAACCTAAACCTAAACTAAAATAAATAAAACCTAAACCTAAACCTAAAATAAACTAAACTAAACCTAAACCAAAATAAATAAAATAAAATAAAAGTAAACCTAAACTTAAACTAAAGAATAAACTTAAAATAAACCTAAAAACATAAACATAAGAAATAAATAAAAGCTAAACCTAAAATAAAAAAAAAAAAATAAAATCTAAACCTAAAAATAAAATAAAAAATAAAACTAAACTAAAAAATAAACCTAAAGCTAAACCCCCTAAAAAAAATAAACTAAAATAAAACCTAAACTAAAAGAAATAAACTTAAAATAAATAAACAAAAAACTAAATAAAAAAGTAAACCTAAATAAAAGATAAATAAAATAAACTAAAATAAATAAAAATAAACTAAATAAACCTAAACAAAGTTTATAATTTTAAAAAATAAATGAATAAACCCTAAAACTAACCCTAAACCCTAAACTCTAAACCATAAAACCAACAACCTAAACCATAAACCCTAAACCCTAAACCCTAAATGCTAAATAAACCATAAAACCTAAAAACCTAAACCTAAATTAAATAAAGTAACAATAAATTAAATAAAAAACCTAAACCTAATTAAAATAAATAAAATAAAAATCAAAACTATAACCTAAACCTAAACCTAAACCTAAAAATAAAATAAAATAAAAAATAAAAATTAAAGTAAAAATAAATAAATAAAAACCTAAACTAAACTAAATAAAATAAAATAAACCTAAAAATAAAATACCTATATAAATAATACCTAAATGTATAATAAAAATAAGATAAACCTAATGTAAAATAAAATAAAAACTAACTAAAACCCTAAACCTAAAAAAAACCTAAAAATAAATAAAATAAAACCTAAACCCTAAACTAAAAAAAACCTGAACCTAAAATAAACAAAATAAAGTAAACCTAAACAAAAAATAAAATAAATTAAACTAAAATAAATAAAACCTAAACCTATACTTAAAATAAACTAAACCTAAACCAAAAAAGTAAATAAAATAAAATAAACTAAAATAATGTAAACCTAAACTAAAAAAAAAAATAAAACCTAAAATAAACCTAAAATATAAACCTAAAACCTAAACCTAAAAAAAAAAAAAAAAAAATCTAAACCTAAACCAAACATAAAAAAAATAAAATAAAAAGAACACTAAACTAAAAAATATAAACAAACCTAAACCTAAAAAATAAACCAAATAAAATAAACTAAAATAAATAAATAAATAAATATAAATAAAATATAATAAATTAAATAAACTATAAACCTAAACTATTTTTAAAAAAAATGAAGTTAAACCTAAACTCTAAATAAACCTAAACCTAAACCTAAAACAACCTAAACTATAAACACTAAACCCTAAAACCTAAACCTAAAAAAACTAAACCTAAATACTAAAACTAAACATCTAAACTAAAACTAAAAGCTAAAACCTAAATTAACCTAAACTCAACCTAAACTAAACCTATAAACCCTAAACTAACCTAAACTCCAAACCTAAATAACTAAATCTAAACTTAAAAACTAAACCTAAACCTAAACTAACCCTAAACTAAACCTAAACTATAAAACCTAAAAATAAAGCCTAAAGTAAAAACCTAACCCTAAGCCTAACCTAAACCTAAACCTAAAACCTAAATCTAAAGCCTAAACTAAACCCTAAACCTAAACTAAACCTAACCCAACCTAACCTAACCCTAAACCAAACCCTAAATAACCTAAACACTAAACCTAAACTAAACCTAAAACCTAAAACCAACTTAAACTAAATAAACTTAAAAATAAAATAAATAAAACCTATACATAAATAAAATAAATAAAACTAAATATAATAAAAACCTAAACTAAAACTTAAACCTAAACCTAAAAATAAAATAAAATAAAAAATAAAAACTAAACTCAAATAAAGTAAATAAAAACCTAAATTAATCTAAAAAATAAAATAAACCTAAAACTAAAAAACCTAATAAAATAATCACTAAACATAAATTAAAAAATAAAATAAACCTAAAATAAAAATAAAATAACAACCAAAACTTAAAAATTAAAACTAAAAATAAATATTAAACAAAAACTAAACCCCAAACTAAAAAAACCTAAATCCAAAATAAATAAAATAAAATAAACCTAAATTAAAATAAATAATACCAAAACCTAAACCTAAAATAAACTAAACATAAACCCTAAACTAAATAAAATAAATTAAATTAAAATAAACCTATGCCTAAACTAAAAAAAATAAATGAACCTAAAATAACCTAAAACCTAAACCTAAAAAAAAGAAAATAAAAAACCTAAAATAAAAAAATATAACCTAAACCTAAAAATAAAATAAAATTAAAAGTAAACTAAAAAAAGAAACATAAATCTAATCCTTTAAAAAAAACTAAACTAAACTAAAATAAAAAACTTTAATTAAAATAAATAAACTAAACTAAATAAAAAATGAAATCAAATAAACTAAAATAAATGAAAAATAAACTAAATAAACATAATCCTACTAATTTACTTAATTTTGAAAAAACATTAAATCCTAAAAACCTAAAATAAAAAAATGAACCTAAATAAAAATATAAAATAAAGTAAACAAAAATAAATAAAAGATAAACTAAATATACTAAATATTCAAAACTTAAATTTACTAAAATTAAACCAATAAACCTAAACTAAACTAAATAACTAAAACCTAACCTAAAAATACCTACTAAAACATAACCTAAATCAAACCTAAACCTAATTCAAATAAAATAAAATAACCTAAACTAAACCTAAAAAAATAAAACCTAAACTAAAACCTAAAACTAAACTAAAAAACTTAAACCTAAACTCACTAAACCTCCCTAAACCAAAACTAAACCCTAAGCCCTAAACCCAAAACTAACCCAATAAACCCTAAACCTAACCCAACCCTAAACTAAAACCCAAAAAAACCTAAAAAAACTTAAAAAAACTAAACTAAATAATATATAAAACTAAAATAAAAAACCCAAACTTTAATAAAAATAAATAAAATAAAAACCTAAACTAAAACCTAAACTAAAACATAATCTTAAACCTAAAGCTAAACTTAAAATATAATAAAATATAAAAATAAAAATTAAACTAAAATAAAATAAATTAAAACCTAAACTAAACAAAAAAAAAATAAAATAAACCTAAAATAAATAAAAATAAAATAAAATAAAACTAAAATAAAAATAAAATAAAATTAAAACTAAATAGAAATCTAAACCTAAAAAATAAACATAAAAAATAAATAAAAAAATAAAACCTAAACCCTAAACTAAAAAAAAAAACTAAACCTAGAATAAAAATAAATAAATTAAATCAAAACCTAAACTAAAATAAACTAAACTAAAATAAACAAAACCTAAACCTAAACTTAACATAAACTAAACCTCAACCCTAAACTAAATAAAATAAAATAAACTAAAAATAAACCTAAAATAAATACCTAAACTAAACAAATTTAAAAAAATATAAAATATAAAAAAAAAAAAAATAAAACCTAAAAAAAAATAAACTAAAATCTAAACCTAAACTAAAATAAATAAACCTAAAATAAATAAACAAAACTAAATAAAATAAAAATTAAACCTAAATAAAAAATATCTAAAATAAATAAAAATAACTAAAATAAACTAAACTTACTACTTTACTTAATTTAAAACCTAAACACTAAATCCTAAATAAAATAAAACCCTAAAACTTAAACCTAAACTAAAACCTAAACAAAACCTACCTAAACTAACTAAACTACCTAAACTCTAATAAATATAACTAAATAAAAAAAAAACTAATAAAACTAAACCTAAACTAATAAACTAAACCTAACTAAACCTTAAATAACTAAACCTAAACCTAAAACCTAAATAAACTTAAAACCTAAAACCCTAAACCTAAAACTAAAAAACCTTAAAATAAACTAAACTAAACCTAAAGAATAAAACTAAACCAAAACTAAATCTAAAGTAACTAAACCCTTAACCTTAAACCAAACACTAAATCCTAAAAAACCCTAAATGTTAAACCTAAAAACCTAAACCTCTAAAACCTAACCTAAACCTAAACCCTAAAACCTAAACCTAAAACCCTAAACCCTAAACCCTAACCTAAACCTTAAACCCTAAAAGCATAAACCCAAAACTCTAAACCCTAAACCTAAACCTGCCCTAAATAAATCCTAAACCTAAACCCTACCTAAACCAACTAAAAAAAAAGTAATTTAATAAATTAAAAAATAAACTTAAATAAGAATGGGCATAACCTTGATGGAAGAAAACATCAACTAAACTTAGTCCGGATCTGGTCGGGAAACATAAAGTGGTGATGGGGATCAAAAATGGATAGAATGGTATGGAGGCTAAAGGAGAAACTAAGGTTACAACCATGGTGGTGGCGGAGAGATCAGATATGATGGTGGATTACGCTACTGAGAGGCCAAGGTGGTTATGATGAGAACTAGATAAAATACCATCAAATATTATTTATGGAACAATCTAAAGATGTTCTAGTTATCTAGGTTTTGATTTGCTCTATGCTAATTTTATCTACGTAGTGTCTTAGAAAACTTCATGTGTTACTTTGTTTATGAAATCAAAAAGAAGAAATGTTGAATATGAATTCCTTCTCTGCCAAAAAAAAAAACTAAAAGCCCTAAACCATAAACTAAAAAATTGATAAAACCTAAAAACACTAAACCTAAACCCTAAACTAAACCCTAAACCTAAACCCTAAACCCTAAACCCTAAACCTAAAACCCTAAACCCTAAACCCTAAATAAAACCTAACCCTAAACCCAAAAAAATACCCAAAAAACACTAAACTCTAAAAACCTAAAAACCTAAACCTAACTAAATAAAACATAATAATAAAATAAATAGAAAAAACCTAAACCTAAATAAAATTAAATAAAAACCTAAACTAAATAAAAAAACATAAACCTAAAAAAAAGCTAAATAAAATAAAAACTAAACATTAAATCAAAATAAAATAAATGAAAAATAAAATAAAATAAAAACTAAATAAAAACCTAAACCTATAAAGTAAAACCTAAAAATAAATAAAAAATAAAACATAAACTCAAACTTAAAAAAACCTAAACATAAAATAATATTTAAATAAAAAATAAAACTAAACTAAACAATAAAAAATACAAAATAAACCTAAACCTAAAATAAACTAAACCTAAGAAACTTAAACTAAATAAAATAAATAAACTAAAATAAAACCTAAAAAACTAAAAAACCAAAAAATAAACCAAAAAATAAAACCTAAAACCTAAACCTAAAATAACAAAATTAAACCTAAACCTACCTAAAAAAAAAAAATTAAACCTAAAATTAAAAATAAAATAAAATAAACTAAACTAAAAAATAAGCATAAACCTAAACCTAAACCTAAAAAATAAACTAAAAATAAAAAACCTAAACTAAAGTAAATAAACATAAATTAATAAACTAAACTAAATAAAATAAAATAAACCTAAATAAAATTAAAATTAAAATAAACTAAAATAAATAAAATAAACTAAATAAACTAAACAACTTACTTTTTTAAAAAAAAACCCTAAACCTAACCTAACCCTATACCCTAAACCTAAACATAAACCCTAAACCAACACTAATTAACAACTCTAAACTAAAAAAACCCTAAACTAAACCCTAACTTCTAAAGCCAAACCTAAAACCTAAAACCTAAACCCTAACTAAACCTAAAACTAAAACCTAAACCTAAAATTTAAATAGAAACCCTAAACCCTAAACCTAAACCCTAAACTAAAACCAAACTAAAACCCTAAACCCTAACCCTAAACCCTAAAACCTAAACATAAAATCTAAAATCCTAAACTATAATAAAATAAATAAAATAAACCCAAAAAAAATAAATAATAAAAAATTAAAACCTAAACTAAACCAAGACATAAATATCAAAATAAATCAAAATAAAATAAAATAAAATAAATAAAATAAATAAAACCTAAACTAAACTAAAAAATAAAAAATAAATCCTAAGAATAAAAAAATCTAAATAAAATAAAATAAATGTAAAATTAAATAAAAAATAAATTGAAAATAAAATAAAAATAACTAAAAAACCCTAAACCTAAAAAATAAACCTAAAATAAAACATAAAAATAAATAAAATAAACTTAAACCTTAAACTTAAAACTTAAACCTAAAATAAAAAATAAAATAAATAAAATAAAATAAACTTAAACCTAAACTAAATAAAATAAAATAAATAAAAAAACCTAAACATAAACCTAAAATAAACTAAACCTAAACATAAACCTAAACTAAAAAAATATAAACTAAAATAAACATAAACCTAAACATAAAAAAATAAAAAAAACCCAAAATAAAATTAAATGAAAAACCTAAAAAAAAAAAACCTAAACTTAAAAAATAAAATAAAAACCTAAACCTAAACCTAACAAAAAAAATAAAACATAATCTTAATAAATAAAGGAAAAATAAAATCAACAAAAATAAAACTAAACTAAAAAATAAAATTAAATAAAAAAACCTAAACCAAAAAAAAAAATAAAAAATAAAAATAAACCTAAATAAAAAATAAAAATAAAAAATAAAATCAATAAATGAAAAATTAAAATAAACTATATAAACCTAAACTATTTACTAAATTAAAAAACCTAAACCAAATCTAAACCTAAACCCTAAACCCTAAACCTAAACCTAAACTATCTAAATAAACCATAAAATAAAAATATCCTAAACCCTAAACCCTAAACCTAAACCAAACTTAAACCCTAAACCTAAACCCTAAACCCTAAACCTAAACCCCTAAACTAACCTAAACCTAAACCCAAAACCCTAAAAAATCTAAAATACCTAAACCTAAACTAAATAAACCTAAAGAAAATAAATAAAAAACTAAACCAAAATAATATAAAATATATAAAATAAAACTAACTAAAAAAGAAAACAAAATAATTAAAAGCTAAACTAAACTAAAATATAAAACCTAAACTAAACTAAAAAAAAATAAAACCAAAATAAAATAAAAACTAAACCTAAAATAAAATAAAATAAACCAAATAAATCAAATAAAACTAAATAAAAACCTAAACCTAAAATAAATAAAAATAAAACCTAAACCTTAAATTAAAAAAAACTAAAGCTAAATCAAAATAAAATAAACAAAATAAAACAAAACCAAAAACATAAACTAAAATAAACTAAACTAAATAAATAAAACTAAACCTAAACCTAAAATAAAATAAATCTAAACCTAAACCTAAACCTAAACTAAATAAAATAAAATAAATTAAAATAAACCAAACTAAACTAAAAAATAAACCTAAAATAAACCTAAAAAATAATAACCTAAACCTAAACTAAAATAAAACCTAAAGCTAAAAAAAATTAAAGCTGAACTAAAAAAATAAACTTAAGCCTAAAAAATAAACTAAAATGAAAATCCTAAATTAAAATAAATTAACATAAATAAAATAAAAAATAAAAAAACTCACATAAATAAAAAATAAACTAATTAAACTTAATCCTACCTAAATTTAAAAAAACTAAACCTAAAATCCTAAACCCTAAACCTAAACCAAATCATAAACTCTAAACCATAAACCCTAAACTAAACTAACTAAACCCTAAACCATAAACCTAAAACCTAAACTAAACCTAAACCTAAACCTAAACCTAAATCCTAAACCTAAACCTAAATAAACCTAAACTAAATAAACCCAAAAAAAACATTAAACTAAAAAATAAATAAACTAAACCCTAAACCCTAAAAACCTAAAAAAAAAAACCTAAACCCTAAATCCTAAACCCCAAAACTAAACCTAAACCCTAAACCCTAAACCTTAAACCCTAAACTAAAATTCTAAACTAGAATGATGAGAGGAAGGTTACAACCTTGGTATGAGGTGAGATCAGTGGATATGATGGTTGATCCAATAGAGGTGGGGTGGTTCAAAATTGGAGAAATAAAGAAATTGATCCGATCTACTTATGGAATTGTGTCCTTACTAGATGATTTTACTAATCATGGGATTTTTATTTGCTGGTTGCTCATTTTGATCTATGCCAGAGTTAAAACTTGGGGTGCTACTTGGTTGATGAAATCAAAAGAATAAATGTTGGATCTAAATTTATTCTCTATTTAAAAAAACCTTAAACCCTAAACCATAGACTAAAATTTAAACCTGAAACCTAAAACCTAAACTCTAAACCCTAAACATTAAACATTAAACCCTAAACCCTAAACCCTAACCCTAAACCTTAAATAAACCCTAAAACCTAAATCTAAAACCCTAAACCCTAAAAACCTAAAAACATAAACCTAAAAATAAAATAAATAAAAAACATAAATCAAAATAAAATAAAAAATATAAACTAAAACTTGAACCTAAACTTATACCTAAACCTAAAAGAAAACAAAAATAATAAAATAAAACTAAACAAAATAAATAAATAAAACCTAAATTAAACTAAAATAAAAAAACTAAATAAAATAAAAAAATAAACTTAAATAAAAAATTAAACAATCCAAAAAATAAAATAAAAAACTAAATAAAACTTGAACCTAAAAAATTAAACCTAAAAAAAATAAAACTTAAACCCTAAACTAAAAAAACTAAACCTAAAATAAAAAAATAAAATAAACAAAATAAAATAAACCTAAACCTAAACTAAAATAAATAAAACCTAAACCTAATCCTAAAATAAATTAAACCTTAACCTAAACCAAAACCTAAACTTAATAAAATAAAATAAAGTAAAAATAATCCTAAACCTAAACTAAAAAATAAAAACTAAAAAACCTAAAATAAAAACCTAAAAGAGGAACCTAAAAAAATATAACAAAAACATAAACCTAAACCTAAAAATAAAAAATAAAACATAAATCTAAAAAATAAAATAAAAAAAAAACTCAACTAAAAAAACCAAAACCTAAAAAATAAAATAAAATAAAAAACCTAAATTAAAATAAATAAACCTAAAATAAATAAACTAAATTAAATAAAAAAAAATAAACTTAAATAAAAAAAAAATAAACTCAAATTAATAAAAAAAACTAACTAAATAAACTAAACCTACGGTTTACTTAATTAAAAAAATTAAACCTAAACCTAAATCTAAACCTAAACCCTAAAAAAATAAACCTAAACAAAAAACATAAAACCTAAACCTACAACCATAAACCCTAAACCTTAAACCTTAAACCCTAAAATAGTAAATCCTAAGCCCTAAACCCTAATCCCTAAAACCTACAAACATAAACCCTAAACCCCGAACCCTAAACCCTAAACTAACCCTGAACCCTAAACTAACCCTAAATTATCCATAAAACCTAATAATGGGCAAAACCTTAATAGCAGGAACATCATCGTCAACTAGGCTCAGTCTAGATCTAGTGGTGGAGGAGAAGGAGGAGGAGATAATTATCATAGTGGTGGTGGGGGATCTGGAGGTGCTGGTGGATATAGAGGTGGTGGTGAGCAGGTGGTATGGAGGGGAGAAGCAAGGGTTAGCCATCATGGTGGTGGAAGGAGAGATCAGAGATATGATGGCAGATCCATCTACTCGAGAAGTGAGGGTGGTTCTCATGGGAAGTGGAGAAACTAAAGAAAGGTCAACTGATGTTTATGGAACTGTCTTTATAAGAGATGGTTCTACTTATCTAGGGTTTTGATTTGCTCTATGGTGCTCATTTTTATCATCTGTGTCTTACTAAACTTGGGGTGTTACTTAGTTGATAAAATAAAAAAGAAGATATGTAATCAATTTATACTTTGTTAAAAAAAAAAAACCTAAACCCTAAACCCTAAACTAAAACTTAAACCTAAACTTAAAACCTAAACCTAAACCTTAAACCCTAAACCCTAGACCTACAAATTAAACCCTAAACACTAAACCCTAAACCTAAACCCAAACCCTAAACCCTAAACACAAAATAATAAACCCTAAAACCCTAAACCCTAAACCTAAAATCTTAAAAACATAAACTAAATAAAACCTAATAATAAAATAAATAAAAAACCCTAAACCCTAAGACCATAAACCCTAAACCCTAAAACCTACAACCCTAACCCTAAACCCTAAATGCTAAACCCTAAACCCTAAACTAACCTAAATAAAACCATAAACCCTAACCCTAAACTCTAAACCTTTAACCTTGAATAAAGATGCCATTAGGAGCAGATCTAAAGAATGACTAATCATAACCTAGTTATGGTAGCTAAAGAAAATGTCTTCAAGAGACTTTCCCTTGACTATTAAAGATTTGAATACCCTAGCCCTAAATCATATTATAATACCATATATTATAGTATAATGTAGCATCATATATTTGAACATGTGATGTGTTTTAGATGTTATCAGATGTTTTGAAATATTTTAGTATTATGGTATTGTGCCCAATTGTCTATGTTAATATAAATCATAAAAATATTGATTTAATAAATCAGATGATGAAATTTGTTAAATTTGAAGTGGGAATTAGGTTGTAGTACCAAAGGTGTGCTACACCACTTGTAGTCCAAAAGTAAGATTTTATGTTCAAAATAATTATTATATGTTGTAGCATAGTATATCATCATATATCATAATATATTTTCACGCATTTAAATTCTTTTAGTATTTTACAATCATGCAGTTAATCCTACACTAGCATTGTTTATAAAAATGTTGATTTAGACTTTAAAATGGTGAAATTTGGCCAAATTCATAATAGGTAGAGCATGGCATCAAAATATATTGTTTAAATTTAAAATATGTAAGTGATATGAGTAAAATATATAATTTTTTATTATTTAGACTAATTTTACAATTTTTAACTTAAGCAACCCCTTGTGATTGGATATGAAATATAATATAATATGTTATAGTGTATTATAATATAACATGCCATAACATAGTGTAGCATCAAGCATTATAGCATACTATTGTGTATTAACACTTATTTTTTAGCATATATTAGTTGGTTATAGTATGATGTAGTAGAGTTTGTACTTGTATAATTTATAAAAATACTAATTTATAAGCTGAGATGATGGGAATTGGCCAAATTTAAGGTAAGCTTTAGGGAACATCATTGGGGTGTGCTATGGTGTGTCATTTAATCAAAAGAATGGAAAATGGTATCCAAAATAAATGTTCATTTTTCAACCAAATTTTATAAATTTTTTGCTTAAAGTGATTCATTTTAAGGTGTAATGTAAGATAATATATTAATTAAAAGCAAATTAAAATATAATGTACATAACAATATAACTTATATATATATATATATATATATATATATATATATATATGAATGTGGGTGTGCTACTAAATGTTATTGTACATTTTAGTATGTTTTACTTTTATTATAATACATTAAAAAATGTTAATTTTTGAAGGTTGAGATGGAAAATTTGGCCAAATTAATGCACATAAAACAGCAACACCAAAATTATGTTATTTTGTACCATTTATAATAGAAAAATAATTTTACATCCAAAATGATCATTATTCATATTTTGAGAAAATTTTGTTATTTGTTCTTTTAAGTGATTCTAATAAGGTGTAATGTTAAAATATTATATTATAATAAATTATAATATAACATCATATATTATAATATAATCTTGTGTGTTAATTCACTATAATATGTTTAGCATGATATTGTATAGTTAGTTTGAGCATGCATCACAAATCATAAAACGTTGATTAAAATGTTAAGATGATGTAATTTGAATGAATACATTGTTATGCTTTTTGATGAAGTATTAAAGGTGTGCATAAAAGAAAAAAATAAGATTTGATGAGAATTCCATGTAAAGGACATGGAGGGAGATCCGCTAGGGGATCACACATGCATTGGACATGACATTAGAGGGGTCTATGTCGAGGGATTAGAAGAAGAAAATCTACTGGGGAAAAGGTCTTCATTTGATTTGATTATATGGATTATGGAAAGAAGATCCGCTTGGGATAAGAATCCATAATCTGCCAGGGATTAAAATTGAATCAACTTTAATTTGTTTTGATTTAATTGTGGAGGCATATCTACAGAGATATGGGCTTGAGAAGGGATCATGTATATGAACCTTCCACTAGGGAAGCAGTTAGCTATCCATTGGGATTGGATTTGAATTTCATAGATTTAGGGATGTATCCATTGGGAATAAGAGTTTGGTTGGATTTCTTTGGTTTAAATTTTACTGAGGGAGTTGGTTTAATTTGGCTCCATTGGAGAGGTTGGTTTTGAATTTGATTTATTTTCTTGACTTATTTATATATGATTTGGGGCTCCACTAGGAGAAGGGTGTGATTTAACTCCATTGGGAAAAATTAGATTGGGTTTCATTTAATCTGAGTTAATGTATGGACCATGTAAGTGTGCAATAAACTCACTTAGAAGGTGCTATATCAACCTTGACCTACCTTAGGTTTACAAATCAAAAGGGATAGTCTACCGGCTATGGGGTAGAGCTAGCTAATTAAGCAGTGCAAGAAAAGGGAAAAGTAGACTTACATCTTTCAAAGCAAGAAACAACCACTAGGGTGACCTGTTAGATGCACAATAAATCGAACTTGACCTAGGGTGACTTCTACGTGAATATCATTGGGGACTTATGTCAACTCAAAAGTAGTCAGGATTAATTTTATTTTAATTTGATGTGATTTGATATGGTTTGTTTGGTTTATTTTTATTTTGAAAGGGCATATCCACTAGGGATGTGAGCTCAATCAAATTTGATAGATTTAAATTATGGACCATGTCTGCATGGACCCAAGAAGGGGCTATATCGGACTTATCCTATCTCACATTACAAATCCAAAGAGATAGTCTACCGTGGGGTAGAGCTAGCCAACCAAAGGGTTTCCTTTAGCAGTAAACGACTTTTAAAGAAGGCATAGACTTACATCTTTTAAAGCGGGAACAAGCTGACTTTGGTGGCACAATAAATTGAACAACTAGAGACTACTAAGTGAATGCTACATGGGACTTATATCAACTCAAGTGTAGCGAGGAAATTCCTATATGGAGTTCTTCTAACACTACCCTAAAGATAAGATGCTTGCTTGAAAAGGTACTGCTAGGGGTGTCCTCCTAATCCACAAGTGAATATATATTTTATTTAAATGTTTGCATGGACCCTATTGGTGTGCAAGGGACCACACTGAGAAGGGGCTATGTCAGCCTTGACCTATCTCAGATTTGATGGACTAAGGGAGAATCTGTACATCCACATGATAGATTTTCCAACCACAAGGGTGGTTACTAGGGGGGAACTTTCCAATTTGATAGTAACCCGAGTAGTGTCTAAATGGGGTTGCAAAGGATGTGATCCAAATATAGTGCCTATAGGTGAGGCGCACGATGAAAAGAAAGCTAGGGGTGTCCTCTTAGGGGCATTATCTTGAGCCTTGGAAAAGAAAGCTTATATGTGTACAGTGGCCAACTCAAGGAGAAAGCATAGTAGACTTACATCTACCATGAGTTGTGTATCCTAAGGTGTGAGAACCAACCAACCTAAGGTTTATCCATGAGCATTAGTGTGTATCCATCAGCATAGTAAGAACCAACCAACCTAAGTGTGATGTCCAATGATCAATCTAAAAGAAAGTGTGAAGGCTTACAACTTTATAGCGAATTGATCATCGGATAGTCCATCATTGAGGATATATGCTATCGACATAGAGTGACTAAGAGCCTGAGGAAACATTGGACCTAAACTTGATGTAGTCAGGAGAGAAAGAGCAGCTAAGGGACTTATCCTAAACCTCAAATATACTCGACCCAGTTAGTGTACGAAGGCTAGTCCAAGAAGAAGGCATAGTAGACTCACATCCTCTTAATTGAAGCCAACATGAGGTAGCTTACCTACCACGTAGTAAGGCCTACTAAACTAACAAGGAACTCATCATTGTATAGTGGCCAAGTAAGGAAGGAAAGTGTAGTATACTTACATCCTCCAAAGCAAGAAGACCACTGGGGTGACACAATAGTAGGATAGCACATCAACCTGACCTAGAGCAGCTATTGAGTGAGTGTCGTTGGGGACATTATCTCAACTCAGAGTAGTCCTAGACAAAAGATATGTGTTTGTTTTATAAGTTTATTTGTGTAGTTTGTGTTGTGTCAATAAAGGATAGGATGTTGCTTACTTACCACTAAACACATCATGATTTGCAAACAAGAATACTTTCAACATGAAAGAGATTGAATTCAAAATGAAATTTTCATTAATGATAATTATTTTCAACCATGATTTATAATATTTCTTTAAGGAGAGCCTATTGATTGGAAGCACTAGGTGCTCTCCCTTATGATAAATATGCTGATAAGATCCTCCTTAGTAGGCATTCTCTATGGAAAAGGGCTTCCCAAGTGGGTTCAAGCTTTCCTACCATATTATGATGGGCAACAATCAGTCTCCTTAGAACTAAAATAAGCTATCCAACATGAAATGCTCTAAGATGGACCAACTTTTTGTGAGCTTGAATCATTTTAGCTTTGTACAACTCAAGGTTTTGGCATGCAGCATCTTTAACCTTCAAGCTCTTCTAATGTAACTTTTCTATTCTCTTTGTTGTGATCTTGCTACAACTATCCTTAGTGATGGGCATTGGACTTATAATAGTAGAGCTTTCAAACCCATTAAGGAGAAAGTAGTGAGTTGGAGTTATATATGTGGTGTAGAGCAGGCATCAACTAACTGCTCATGCCACTATCGCTTGTTATTGTCGAGTGTCTTCTTTAGTATTTGGATGAGAGTTTTGTTGAAAGCTTCTGCTAAGCCATTTCCTCTCGGGTATTTGATGGTAGAATATCTATAATCTATGTTATATCTTTGAGAAAAGTTGTTGATCTTGGTGCTTTGAAGAGCCCATTATTAGATATAAATTCATGAACTGAACCTATATGATATGGTTCCTAAAATGCTGGAGCACATGTTGAGTTGTGACCTCTCTGAGCAAAATCACCTTTGCCTATTTGGAAAAGTAGTAAGTAGAAGCAAACATGAACCGATGATCCTTAAAAGAAGAATGATCAATCAAACCCACTATATCAACACTCAATTTCCAAGAGTCCAATGTAGGATGTATAATGTTGTTAGTGTGACCACACCGTATTTAACATTGGTGGCACAATATCCATGCAATCTTTAATCATGTTAGTGATCCTATTCTCTTGATCTTGGCTTTCATCTTTGGACCACATAATCCTGAGTGTACCTTGGACATGATCTTACAGGCTTTATGCTTGTCTAAACAACGTAACCACATAAGATCAAAAGACCACCAATACAAGACACCATTCATAAGAGCATAAGAAAGTGCTCTCTGCTTTATTTTATGGGATTGAGACTTCTGATGAGGTAGTTTTTTTATTTAGTAATCTAACTCATCATCCTTCTTGGCAATGGCAACCTCCTCTTCAAGATAGTACTTTTTGATGAGTACAATATCAATAAGGGATAAGACTTCTCCATTTTGGACCTTTATTGATATAGACTCATCCTCACATGCCAACTCCTTGCAAGCTTGGCTAAAGAATACATGTTCTCTCCTTGAAGAATCTTATAAATGGTAACATTTGGAATTTGGGACAATAACTCTATGGTTTAGTTATGGTAGTGATGAACTTGGGCTTTATAATCTTATAGGACCCAGTTATTTGGTTGATAACTAGCTAAGAATCATAGAAGATGTGATGTTCTGGATGATTAGAGAAATGACAAACTCTAGACTGTCAATTATAGCCTCATATACGGCTTCATTATTGGTGCAAGGATTGGATAGATGATAGGAGAATCTCATCACAAGAGTTAAGAGAACTATTGCCACCCCTATCTTTTTTGGAATAGTAGATTATGGTTCTTCTCCTCTTTGAGAGAAAGCTGCACCATTAAAGTACATCCCCCAATGGTGAATACTAGCATCCTCTAAGTTCATGATTTGTTCATCAAGGAGATCATCATTAAGTGGAGAGTTAGCCGCTAAAAAATCTGCTAGTGCTTATCCTTTCACCACAAAGAGGGGTATGAAGGTAATGTCAAATTATGAGAGGATCAATGACTGTCAAGTCAGGAGTCCAGATAGTGTCAGCTGTGTCATGAGGTACTATAGTGGATTACTCCTAGAGATTATGTTTACCTTATGAGGAAGCATGTAATGCTATCTTTGGGATGCAATTTCAATGCTTCAATGGGTGGATAATTAGGCTCAATAGGATTAGATGACGATGAGGTATAGTGCATTTTCCTTCCCTTGTCATTGGCTTGGGCTAACAAAGCACCAAGGGAGTCATCTAATGTAATAGTAAAGTATGAGACTTACCAGGGATAAGGGCTAGAATCGATGTCATCAAGTAATGCTTGATGTCTTCAAAGGCATACTCACACTTATCATCCCACTTAAACTTGGCATCCTTTTTAACAAGTGCTGAGATTGGCTGACATCTTCTCGATATGTTGGATATAAAGCATCTTAGATACACCAACTGCCCTTGGAATGATCTGAGTTGAGTTAAACTTTTAGGGGGTGGAATTTCTAATATCACCTTGATCATCTCTAGATTGATTTTGATTCCCTGGTGTCAGACAATAAACCCAAAGAATTTCCCTAAAGCTACTTTGAATGCATGCTTTAGGGGTTTATTTTGAGGTTAAATTGTCTTAACTGTTCAAAAACAACTCTCAAGTCAAAGAGATGGTCTTTCTTTTCTCTACTTTTGACTATGAGATCATCGAAATTCAACTTGATGATGAATGAGTTTGTTGAAGATTGAGTCATAGCGCTAGTATGTAGCACTAGCATTTTAAGTTGAAAGGAATGACCTTATAGCAATAGATTATTGAAGTAGTGTTTTTTTCATCTAGAGCCATAGTTATTTTCTAGATGAGCCATGAAAGATAAGGCGCATGAGATGAGGCAATGTCCACCATAGAGATTGGTAGTGGAAATTCATCTTTTGGACATCCCTTATTTAAATCTATAAAATTGATGCATATGTTAATTTGGCCATTCTTTTCTTAACTTGGACAACGCTAATAACCGGTAGGGTATTTTTTTTCCTAGATGAAACCAACATCAATCAATTTCTTGACTTCATAAATGACTTGTTGTTCTATGTCTAATCGTAATCATCTAGAGCTTTGTTGATAGGGTAAGCAGTAGGCTCTATTACAAGTTTATAGCTACGTCGAGGCAATCCGCACCTCTTCAACTCCATGCAAAGTAGTCCTTAAACTTAATCAATAGCCTAACTAAGTCATTGGTTTCAATTTTATCCAACAAAGAACTGATGTATGTCAGGCATGGATCTTCTTTATTTCCTAAGTTAATTTCCTAGAGCTCGTTGATGGTTAACTTGATCTCTTCTTCCAACTTGGTGCATCTTGACTTCAAAATCATCCGGATCATCAAAAGTCTCTAAGAACATCTCCTCATAAGTTAATATGATTTGAAAAGAATATATCGATTCTAAATGATTGGTGATGACTAAGTAATCATCATCATTGACCCACCCATATTTAATCAGTCTCGATCTTAATTGATGGCTTTTGCATTTGTACTTCCATATTCTTTCAAAGTAGTCTAACCTGTGCCTTGACCAAGTATGTGGGATTAACCCATTCTTTACTAAATTATGAACACAAGGCAAGTACCAATCAAATGATAATTCTATTAAATCTTTGTATGAATCATTCTCAAGTTCTACATTAACTTCTTGACTTGAGGATGATGCTCACAGAAAGAACCTCACTTCACACCTATGGATGACTTAGAGTCTTCCTTAACTACCAAACCCTCAGGTTTTTGAGAGGAAAGTGGGGTTTGAGCTAAGGTTCCCAACTAATTTCTAAGCTTTCATATAGATATGATACACTTATGCTTTTCTTTGGAGCCCGTCTTCATTGCTATCGCTCAAGTATCGCTCCAAGGGAATTTACTATTGAGAAGAGGCATGCTACAATAAGGCTCATCCTATGAACTAGATTCTAAGCCTAAATGGATAGTTGTACTCTAGTAGGGAACATATCTTCTATGGCCAATAAGGAGGTTTTCCACCCCTAGGACTTCCTCACCTCTTCGTCCTCTATATGTTGAATGGAGTAAAGAACCGTGGGTTGAATCTAATGTCAGGCTCCACTTCCTCCTCCAAGTCTCCCTTTTATTTTTTTTTTCATTTTCTCTTTCTTTCTTTTTTTTTCACTTTCTTTTTATTTTTTTTCTTTTTCTTTTATTTTTAAACTTTAGCCAAGTTTACGAGAATAGACTTGTTGATTTTGAGGGAGGTAGTAAGCAGCATCCTCATATATGCCGACCTCATTAACCGTAAATGTCTTTAAATCTCCTTTGACATAGTAGAGGATCCCACCTCTCATGAAGTTCATACACTAACGTAGAGAGGATGGAACTATGTTGTTCTCATGTATGATGGTCTCCCAAGCAAAGCGTTGAAAGATGTATCCAAGTCTATAATGTGAAACTTTGCTTCGGTCTTCCAATCATCTATCTCCAAGGGCAACACTATGGAGCCTAAGGCCTGTCGACCTCACTTTCAGAGTGCAAATTCAATCTTCCCATCTTAGTCTTAGGAGTTTTATAGACACTAAAATTTCTCTAGTCATAAGACACTTCTAACAATTAGATAAACATTTAACCTAAGCCTAAAGACTTAGAAGAGTTAACCATATGATTAGGTTATGCCTGATAATCAACCTACCCTACAACCCAAATCCAATCCATGTTCACCTTCTCAAACACCTCAAGTTCACCCAAACATCAAATTCAAATCAAAATCTAAACCAAAATTTTAAAACCAAATGATTGAAGCCCATGATCAAATCCAAACTTGTAACCCTTCTTAAGCCATATGACCTATCCCATGGACTTAGCCAATTCTTAATCCAAACCAATACAAAATCAATTTATTTTCTCATAATCAATTTATATCTTCAATCATCTTTCTAAATGTAAATCAAATCTACATTCAAATGATCAAAACTAAATTAAATTATATCAAACCCCTTCCTAAGCCATATGACCTATCCCATGGACCTATCTAAAACTTAATCCAAATCAAGTCAAACTAATTGATTTTCTTATAAATCAATCATATTTTCAATCATCTTCACAAATTTAAATGAAATACATTTAAATCATCAAACTAAATCAAATCAACCAACCCAAACATGACTCCATGGACTTAGCCAAATTCCTTCATTCCAAAACCCAAATTCAATTAATTTTCTCATGAATCAATTACCTTAAATCATATTCATGAAATGAAATCTACAATCATCAAGCAAAAAAAGCTACCCAAGTCAAACCCAACTTAACCCTTTTGACTTGAAATGTTCAAATGAACCAAAACCCATTCGAACCCAAGCCAATTGCAATTAAATTTGTATATACATCCCAAATCCATATATAAACTCAACCCAAAATCAAGCCAACTAGATATAATTGGTCCACTTGACCAAAGTAGACAATTTGACATATTTGAGCCAAATTCTAATCTTATCCAAATTGGATTGAACCAGGCCCATAAAAACCTCCCATCATGATTGTTGATCACCCTAGGTTAATCAATTATCACAAATTAGGTCAAACCAAGCCAACTTGAACATCTGACCAATTCAACCACTTAACCCATATGAACCCAAACTAGCCAAATTGCAACCTAAGCTAAATCCCTTGAAACCAACGATTCATACCAAATAAAAATCAATATTTGAATATGACTTGACCTTCAATTGAGTCAAACCAAACCCAATTGGCCCTCTTGACCCAAGTTGACCCAAACTTACCTAAAAAATAATTTGGGTCAAATCAAAATATAAACCAAATTGATTGCAACCAATAGCTCAAGTTCATTCTTGATTGTTGAACTTGACCAAAGCCATGATTGAACACAATTAAACCCAATTGACCTACTTAGCCCAAATTGACCTAAGTTGGACTAAATCAAAACTAAAACCAAATTAATTGAAACCAAAGCCTACAATCTTCTTCAATTGGTCAACTAAACCCAACATCATTAATTTTCAATTAAAATTAACTCTTTGACCCAAATGAATTCAAACCAAAAAATCATGCCAAACCAAAACCAAACAAATTGAACCAAAATATCCCAAATGATCATATGAACTTGACCAACCTTGGTTTGACTCAATTTGACCAATTGGTCAACTTGACCCAACTAACCTAATTTGACCTAAATGATTGATTTAAAACTAAACAAATCGGCTCCAATTCACTTGAAATTTAGGCTAAGACACTTTTGACTCATTTAAAATATGCCCAAATCAAATCCAATGCCAAATGATCATTGTACCCTTCGATCAAGGGCATCACATGAGATTAATCAACCATGTAAGTGGTCATTTCCATTCCTTGGACACTTGGCACTCTCCCAATGGTCCACCTAGGCACTAGACAGCCAACCAACTAATGGGTTGTTGGGTTAGCCATGACCCATGGGAGGTGACATCACCTCACCCTCCCCATTAGCATTTGAAACCCATAGGACACCCATAATTCCTCCTTGGCAACCATGTCCAAACCTTCAACCAACCAAGCTAAGCAAACTCACCTCCTCCGCACCACCCATGACTCCCTAAGATGGACAAATGGCCACTAGAAGCCAAACCCAATCCACCATCCAATCAAGATGAAATGGATATACATCCCCTCATTTCCACTCAAATACACACAAAAATCATTCTTCAGAGCCCTAGCTACCCAAGATGAACTGCTAGAGCCATTCCCTAAGCTCCCAAGCTCATTCCTCGATTGAAAAATGCCATTCTTGTCCATCTTGAAATAGGACACTCCCATTTTTGACATAACTTCCCCATTTTTCCATCAAACTCAAATTAACTTTGCACACACCTTCCTTAGGCCTCGTCGAGCAAAAATGAATCATCTCCCAAGCATCCAGAGCACTAGAGGTGGGACTTTGATCAAAGCTGAGCTCTGGATCATCGATTCATGGCCTTCTGAGCAAATGCCAAGGAATTGATCCAATTGCTACTCAATAGGACTTCATCTCCACTAGATGAAGCTTCATCAATCCTTCGAGTCACCAGTCTTGAGCTCTAGTGAGGTATGCTTCCAAAACCTATCTTTAGGCTAAAATGGGTTGGAGCTTTTTGAAGAAAACTTGCATCTCAGGTAATCTTGACCATTGGATCCCCTTCGATCAATGTCGTGAAGGTGTGGGATCCTTTTGGAGTTGATTTGAGCTCGAGTAAGCTTGGAGAAAGTGAGCAATAGTAGCCGAACTCCATTCTCCCTCACTCGTGTGATGTTAGATCATGCACTGTCCATTTTGCATGAATGGAATGGATAAATAGTTAAATCCACAAGATCATTGATTTAATATTAAGCGTGAGATTAATTAGCCAATCATAGATCGGATGGCGAGAAAGCAAATTCACCGAGGCAATAAGTTTTAAGTAACCAATCCCACTATGCCACATGGAAAGCATGCCACATTAGCGCACCACATGGCGCTAATAGGATTCAGCTTTAATTAGGCTTAATTAATCATTTTTAATGCCTAAAACTTCTAAAAATCATAAAAAACCATAGAGAAATAAGAAAATGCAAGTAAATACTCATTTTAAAGGTATTTCAGAGGTGAATTAATTAATAATGATCTTAACTAATTTTGAATAGTAATTATAGTTTAATTATAAAATAATTAGCTTAATTACTTCTTAATTACTTGAGTAATTAAGCCCAAGTTTTATTGATTAATTTAATAGGATGACCTCTAACTCCCATGATTTTCTTAAGATTTATTGCTCACTTAATCAGGGAAATTTACTAATTAAACCTTAACTACACTTTTAAGTTAATTAATGATTAATCAATCTAATGAATAGTAACAAATTGGTTAATTAATTTTATTAATCATTGTTCTAGTAACTAAGGGTGGGACCTTTCTTCCAAGTTCATTTCACAATTTTTTAAAATGAAATTAATTAAGATTTAACTAATTAATTAAATCACTAAATCAAATTAAAATCATAATCACATCAGACCTTAATTAATTAAATCATGGGTAGATCTTTAGTTGTTTAATAACCTAAAAGAGTTTAATGAAATTATGGGTAGTCCACATGTGTGGGAAAATCGTAAGAGTAATTAATTAAGTCTCTTAATCTGGTTAACTATTAATCATGAGCAAATTGCATTAGTCCCTTTTTATTTCCTAAGATCATTCCAAGTTTATTTTCAATGCATATCATGTTGGCTCATAATTATTTAGTTAACTGCTTTAAAGTGGGTAGGTAAGGGTAAAAAATTCATCTATTTAAGGGTTCAACTGAATTAACCCATAAAATCAACTTAATTACATTTCCTTAAATTAAATCAAATCACTAATGTGGGAATGGGTTTAAAACATCAAGTGGTGATTTCTCTTCTCCTCTTTAAATCAAATCAAATCCAAAACTTAATTAATAAAGAAGCTTTGCTTTACTCTAAATAATCTTATTTGATTTGATTGTCTTTAAGAACTAGCTTGGTTGAATGAATCACATGCTAATATTTGATTGTCCTCTTTCAAATCATGTTAAATTTGGTATGTCTTTTGAATTCATGCATCCATCTTTTCAAAATCAAGAAAATAAATAGATTTCATTTATGTAAGCTTGCATGTGTTGATTTAATTTATTATATGCATGGCTATTATCACTATTAAATCCAAATGTATTTTTTCAAAAGCTTATAAATAAATAATAATATGTGTTATGATGCTAGTAATAAAAACATAAGAAATGCATGTGCTTATAGCTTAAGTGTATGAATGTTGAGTTCTCTCTATTCATGTGTTGATTTATATAAGATTGAATGGTAATGGGTATATAGGGACATCCGAGAACACAGGCTTTAGCTAGCCTCAAGGATGTCATTTGAATACCTCACTTTCTCTGGTTTAATAATGGCACGTACCCATTTGATTTCATTCTTATGTATTTCAACATTAGAATTTGGATAGAACTTTAATTCATGTATATAAATGAATCAATCAAAAATATATATACAATCTTTGCATGGTTTTCTTTCCCTCATTTATGTATACATCCATATGTGTCAAAGAAAAGCAAGTATATAGTCTGGACATCCCAGGAATACAAGGCTTTAGTTAGCCCCAATGAGGTCATTTGATTCCCTAGTTTAACAATGACACATACTTGCCTATATTTTTGTACATGTATATGTATATGTGATTAGTTAATGAAAATCACATTTTACATTAAAATAGCATGCATTCATAATTGACTAAGTGGTTGAATTAATTATACTAATGATTTGGAGCTTCTTCCTATGTTCATGTATACAAATTTGCATATGTTTGAATGCAAATGGGTATATAGTCTAGACATCCCGAGAATATGAGGCTTCAGCTAGCTCTAAAGAGGTCATTTTGACTACCTCACTTCATTGGTTTAACAATGGCACATGTCTATTTAATTTCATTCTTATGTCCTTTTTGTATAATAATTTGGATAAAGTTTTAAATTAAAATGGTTAAATAATTCAATCAAATAAAATATAAATTCTAAATATACACATGCATTCATCATTTAAGTGTTCTAAAATATGTTACATGTATAGATACACTTAGGATTAAATCATATGCATGTTACATGTGATGGAAAGAATGATTTAATATATGTCATGTGGTAGTAATTCAATTAAATTAATCTTAACATGGCTTTCATTTGAATAGGATTATTGAAAGTGAACCTAAACTTAGGATTAATTAAATCATTTAATAAGCCATTCACTAAAGAGAACTAAATCAAATTAATATACTTTAGAAAGTGACTTGAGGTAGGGATGAAAGTGGGAAATCATCTTTTCCTCTCTTTATAACATTTAGTTTCTAAGTGTAATCAAATGAAATAAAAGAAAACATAAAGTTAAATTCTCAAATCAATTAAACTACTTCAAGTGAAATCAACCTTTCATGTTAAATTGAATCCTTCTATACTTAATAAAATACAACACTAATGCCTAACAAGACTTACCATACAAGCCTTAATACATACATTAGAATTAAGTCGCCACTTTTAGCTCTAACTTAGGATGGTGTATGATATGATGTATGTTTTGTTTTATGATGTCTAGATTAGATGTAAGGGATTCATAAACTAGATGGTAAATATTAGCCTAATCATGTTCTTCTGGGTATTATGCTTAGGGATGCTTAAAAATAAATGTGAATGCTCTTGCAAGTTGCTTAAATCCTTAATCATAATCCAAGTTAGGATAGTGGGCTTAGTTACCCATGTAGAGTGCTAAGTCCAAATTATAAATACAATGCTTGGGATTATATGTATATTTAGCTAACCTATTTTGTAGGTGTAGTTAGATTTACTTTTCCCACATAAATGTAATTTTGCAATATGAATTAGGATAATGCTATGAGAGATTAGGATGAGTTAGAAGGCTTTTGCCTGGGTGCCTATGATGCCTTTGAAGCAAGCACCATCCAAATCAAAGAAGAAATCAAATCAGAATTGGAGATATGAACAAAGAAGTCCCCAATAGAATTTAATACAATTATAATTATTCTTTCATATTCTAGGTTGTATAAGGGTAGAGCTCTGCTACCCATCTTTTCTCTCTTCAGCTTGTACCTGACCACACCGACATTTTATTCGTCTACGATAGTTTATATAATTATTTGAAGTTATGTTTACATTGTTCATTAGGATGGCATGCTTTTCATAGTTTTTTTAAATGAATGAGGCTTTAATGTGTGCTTGGATATGATTAGGCTCTTAGGATAAAAATAACTTTTCTACCCAACTAATCACTCATAATAATATTTTAAACAACTCATCACCTCATCATATAGCCTAAGAAATAAATAAGATAATTACAAGAGTTAGCAACCCCTTAGTTGTATGGTTGTATGTTTCACATCATGCAAGCATATTATTTCTCCCTTGAACATGAAGGATCTCCATCCTTGCATGATAAAGAAATGCTTGATGGGTGAGGGCATCCCTTATGGTGGAGAATAACTTCTTCTAGCTGATTTGACTAATAATCTATTTAATCATGCATTTAGGCATAAGAAATCCTAAATCCTCTGTCAAAATGATGTGTCTAAAATGAAATAAAATTTGAAAAGATTTTGCATCTATAGATTAAGTCATATTCTCATACCACGCATGGTCTAGTCACTTAAGGAGTGTGCTTAGGACTTTAGTCTCTTTCTAATTAAATAACTACCCAAGCTATCTTGCAATTCATAAGATTAAGCTACATGGTTTTAAAATCATAGGAGGAGTTAACTGGCGGTCACTCTAGGTGGTTATAAGTTGAAAAGTTAGACAATTTATTCTTTCCTATGGAGGTAAACCCTTATGTCCACTTATCGCTTAGATTTAGTGTGTGAAAGTAAAGCTCCCTAGATTTAAGATGGTAGCTATTTTCCTTACAAGCATAAATCCTCACCTCTTAGGCATTCCAACAACCTTTGGTGGATTATAAGACTAGTAATCTAATTACAACTCAAAAATATAAATCTCCTCAACTTCATAATTATAAAACCCAACCATAAGATAGATTAGAATGCACACTAGGCTTCCTAGTATCATGAGCATTTCCTACTTATTTCATTTAGATTCCAAAATAAGTCTTCCTACTTTCTAGTTAATTTTCCAAATACAACCAATCCTTTAATAGTCTAACCTTGAAATCTTTAGACATGATATTGTCTAGTTTAATCGAGAATAATCTTTAGAAATTTTATTTTTTAAGAAGTAATTATCTATGGAGGCTTGCCTCCATAGGGAACTTAAGAAGCAAGATTAATATAAACACTATTTTATTCACTCATGTAAAGTAGGGGAAAAATCTTTGGTACATTCGAAGACCCATCATGCTTTAGGAGTTTTTACTATGTGATTAGGTCCATTATAGGGTGATGCCTCTATCTTTCAAGATTGCACATCATACCTCAATGTTGTATCCGATCACCTCAAAGTACCTCCCTACAAAGCATACATCCAAAAAATAAACACCACAAGGCCCTCTCACCTTGTTCATTGAATCCTTTTAACATCATTCTTTCTTTTGGAGTTTGGATGTTGATCCTCAAGTAGCAAAGGATCTTAGACTCATAATGTTGATTGCACCTAACCAAAACTCTGATAGCTCAGACGCCAACATCCAAATGTAAAGAGGCGATGTTGGTTGTCCCTAGTAAGTCTTCATCATCAATGTAACTCTTAAGATGTCCTTTGAGTGGCAAGCCTCCTCTTAGTAGTCAACCTAGGCATATCTCTAGATCAAGACCTTGGAGATTCTCGATCTCTTTGGATAAGATAAGGGTGTCTATATGCTTAACTTAGGTGGAAACTTTAAGGTGAGTTAGGACATTGTAATCAACTCTTGCTTGGTCCTCCATAAAGCATATCCATGGGTGGATCCTATGGAGAGCTATCTACTCACCGGAACCAATGACTTGCTTACACTTATTCTCTACCCTAAGAGGTAGAACTTTGCCATTGTAGATTGACTTGTGACTTCTTGGAATGATGAGCTTGTGGAAAGTTATACCTTCTCATGTGAATACCTACAAACTTCTCCTGGGATCCTCAGAGTCAATTGACTCCAAGTCAATCTTAAGAGGTGAACCTAATTGATTCAACGAAAGATAGTCTAACTCTAAATTAGAAAGGAAAGAATCAAAACTACTAGAGCTATTATTTTTATTTAGACTTAGTGAGCTTTCAATAAGAATAAAATCAAGAGCTCAAGTAGATAATATATAAGTAGACCTTTCTTCATTAATTTATTTTGTGGAAAATAGAAATTAACTAAGGCAAGTAGTAAGGAATTTAGTGCCCTTATCCAGATATACAATGCTTCTGTACAAGAGAGCTAAAGGAAGAGGTGGTAGCTAATTGGAGGGATCTGACTATAGTGGCTATCTTCTGACTATCCAGTGAAATTATGGTGATCTACTTTGTCTCTTCGAGTTATCCATTTCAACTAACAAACTTTCCTTGGTGTTGGAGGTTTGAGCTATTTTAGGCACCTATAAGAAAAGCTTCTTGATCATAGAAATGATCTTCTTAGAGGTTTAAGGAGATATCCTAGCCTTCTTTAGTCTTAAGAGGATCAAGTATCCCCAAGGATTACTCTAATAATGGATGTTTGTCTAATAAGTATTCTTTTGGGATAACTATGGCTCCCAACTTGTAGCTGTGCTCAAGCTAGTCCTTAAAAGTGACACAATCTTCTAAGACATGGCTTAACATGCGATGGTCAGGGCAATAGTTAATATCATTGCTCTTGCCCACTTCCTCCAGCCTCTTAGGATTTGGTAACTAAAAGTCAAATTTCTTTAAGAGATTCTTAAAGATTTTCCTAACTATCTCCCTCTTGAATCATATGGCTTATTCAATCTATTTGCAAGAGAGGGTGGAAAGTATATCTAGTGATGGTTATGAATATCACCGCTTTAGGCTCTTGGTGGAAATGGTCAAATCATTGGCTTGAGGATGGGTTGAAGAGGGAAGTGGCAAAGGAGGTCACAGCTAGTCTTCATCAACTTTGGAGCAGATCCCCTATCCACTTACACTATCCTAGCTTCTTCTCAAACACCTTCTACATCTTGGGCCTAGATGATTTGTTAGGAAAGGGCAATAGTTTGGCTTCCTCTTGTAGGCTAGCTGCCTTGTTGACTAATTTCTTCCTTCTATGCCACCATTAATTGATGAGAATATGATCCTAGATGAGGGTTTGAATGGAGAGCAAACTAATGAAAAGGCTTCTAATTCTGACTTGGGCACTTATGCTTTAAATGGCTTTAATCATTTTCCTGCCTCCTCTTCTAATGTTGAACTGATTTCTATTTTGACATTTCAACCTAATACAGATTTAAAAGAGGGTGAAGTGGCTTGCAATGATGCTTTAAATGTGCAAATTTTCTCCAAAAACAATCCTGAACAATCTCTCTCTGATTGTGATGTAGTGGATATGAATAATAAGTTCCAAACTATTTTTAGAAAGAAAAGTAAAACTCCTAAAATTGAACTTTCTAATTTGCAAGATTTACTAGATCTGGCTCTTCTGCCCAAAAATAAATGGTTTCTTTCTTAATATGGAATGTGAGAGGGATTGATACCCTCTCTGTTAGAAATAGAATCAGAAACTTAGTTTGTACTCATAGCATTTCCTTCTTGGCTATCTTGGAACCATTTATTATTCCTTCTAACATTTATTATAGAATGATTGGCTCTTTAGTAATTTTTTCGCTAACTCTAGCAATAAAATTTGGATTTTTTGGAATAGTCCCTATGTTATGTAGATTTTGAATGATTTATGCCAAGTTGTGAATTTTAAGACTACTTATAATAATTTTAGTTATTTTGGTTCCTTTATTTATGCTTCTTGTAATAGAAATGGTAGATGCATTCTTTGGGAGAAACTTATTAGTCTTTCTTCTTATGATGATGCTCCTTGGTTTGTGGGTAGAGATTTTAGTACTATCTCTACTTCCTCTGAATGTTGTTGTGGAAATGCTCCTTAACTTATGTTCTATGGAAGATTTTAATAACATGATCCTTAAATGTCATCTTACTCACATTGGCTTTACTGGGTCTCACTTTACGGGGAATAATTATAGACTATGGCAAAGGCTTGATAGGGTTCTTTTTAATCATCCATGGATTAATATTTTCCATATTACTTCTATGGAGCACTTAAGCAGAACCCTATCGGACAATTCTCCCTTGCTTATTAATGTTAATTTTAATGCTACCAAATCCTTCTCCCCTATCCCTTTTATTTCCAAAATATGTGGCTTATGGATGATAGATTTTTCAATGTTGTTGTTAGTAACTGGGGAGAACCTCTACATCATGATGACTCCATTTTTGGGATGAAGAGATTGTGGATCAAATTAAAAAGACTTAAACAATGCCCTTCTTGGTGGAATAAACATTATTTTAAGAATCTTTTTGTCGATATTAATAAAATGGAGAATGAGGTGATCATTTTGGAAGATGTTGTTAATGATCCTTCTAAAATTCAGATGTTGGCTCAAGCTAAAGATAGGTTGACATGTTTTCAAGATATGGAGGAGACTTATTGGCAGAAAAAAGCTTCTATGAAATGGATCTCTGATGGAGATCACAATACCAAATATTTCCATTCCATGGTTAAAAATAAAAAAGCTATAAACCATATTCATAAAGTTATAATTAATGATGGAGTTTGGTGTATGGATAAAAAGGAGCTTATTCAGCTTGTTGTCCTTTTTTATAAAGAGTTTATGAATAAAAATGTTGCTTATGATCATATTTCTTGGCCTGAAGTTATTCCTAATTTTATTTCGGATGAGGATAATAATATGCTTTCTTCCTTACCTTCTAAGATTGAAATTTTTGATATTTTACATAATATAAATAAAGACTCTATGGCTAGGCATAATTGTTATACTACCTTTTTTTCCAAAAATGTTGGATTGTCATTAAAGAGAACCTAATTAAAGTAGTTCCTGATATTTTTAAGGGTCATATCCTTCCCAAATATTTTTCTAGCACCTTCATTGTTTTAATTATTAAAAAAAACAATCCTAAAGTTTGGAGTGATTATAGGCCGATTAGCCATTGTTCTTTCTTTTAAAAAACTTATCTCTAAGATTTTGGCTAAAGGATTGAGTATCTTGCTCCCTAAAATTATCTCCCCCAATCAAATCGATTTTGTTAAAGGGAGATCCATTTTTGATAATATACTTTTAGCTCAAGATATGATCAATGATTTCAATGCCAAAGTTTATGGTGGAAACTTGCATTTTAATCTTGACATTTCCAAAGCTTACAATAATATTGGGTGGGTTTTCCTATATAAAATTTTGGCTTTATTTGGGTTCTCTAATCAATTTATTGCTTTAATTAAGAATGGGATTGACAATTCTTGGTTTTCTATGCTTCTTAATGGTGAGTGCATGGTTTTTTCTCCTCTAATCATGGGCTAAAGGAAGGTGACCCTCTTTCTCCTACACTTTTCATTATTGTAGTGGAATATCTTTCTAGATGTCTTGAGCATATGTTTAGTTTAATGCCTAACATGTTCTATAGAACCATTGGTGGGTTTCCCATTTTTCACCTTAGCTTTGCTATTGATTTCATTATATTTTGCAATGCCTCCACTCATTACATTAAAAAATTATCTAAGTTATTAATTCATTAGGGTAGGGAGAGTGGCTTGAATATTAATCCTAATAAAAGTTTTTTTATTACTAACTCTTCTATCTCCTTATCTAAGATCAATGTTATCAGAAATATTACTAGTTTCTTTTATGAAAATCTCCCTATCAAGTATTTGGGGACTCTCTTATATAGAGGCACGAAAAGGTCTTCTTTATTTGATTAAGTTATTCATAAAGTAAATAAGAAAACCTCCTCTTGGGATTCATTTAATCCCTTTGGTGCTAGATATTTCCTGATCAAAAGTACTCTTTGCTCTCTGCCAATTTATCTCTTGTCTACCATTGTCCATACCTGTTCTATTATTAAAAGGATTAATAGGTTTTTAATAAATTCTTTTGGGGATCTAATACATCTACCAAAAGATTACATTGGGCTAGTTGGTTGTTATGGTACTAATAATTGGGTTTGGGTTAGAGGATTCTATTATTTTTCCTATAAAATAAGGTGGAACTTTAGAAATAAAGATAGTTAAAGTTTACACTAAATATTGGGGCAAACACCCCTCATTAGTGCTTTTCAAATCTAGGATTCTCGAGAAGACTTTGTAGTATCAAAAGGAATTTAATTTCTTGGGGTATCAATTCTAGTTCCTCATTTTTTTGGCAAAATAATTGGCTTGGTCAGGGCTCATTGATTCCCTTCTCAATACTCATTCCACTATGCATGGTTCATAATTTATTAGTGGATGTGACTCAAGAATAACCTTGTCCCTAATGTGATCATCAATAAAATTTTTGCCCTCACCTAATGTAAATTCTTTTCAAAATTTCTTATTCTGGAGATTTTGGTTTTAAGGATTTGTAGCATTGTATTAGATATAAATATCAAGAGTCCTTTGTTTTTACTAAAATATGGAATAATAGTATCCCTATTTTGTACTCGATCTTAACTTGGCGCATTCTTAAGCATTATATCCTTGTGGATGCTACTCTTTTGAAAAAAAGGTTTCCAACTCCCCTCTAAATGTCACTGTTACTATCACATTGAAAGTGTGGATCATGTTTTTGTGAATAGCCCTATTGCTGCAAGAATGTGGAACAGGTATGATTATATTTTTAAGACTTCCACTTTAATGGTTCATTTTCTATTATGCAACTCCTTGAAGCATGATTCTCTCATACTTCTAAGGGTCATGTTAAAATTGCATTAGCTATTATAATTCTTTGGTATATTTTGATGGATAGAAAAAATGTAAAGCACTGTAATATTCCTATGAATTATAATCATATCATTGCTAGATCCAAATATAAAATTTTGTCTCTTTTCAAAGCTAATCTTCTTACTCACTCCAATTTTAATGTGTACAAGTCTGTGGCCTTGAAATTTCGGATTAAATTTCCTTCTTTGTAATGCTCTCCTACCCAAAAAATTATATATTGGATTAAACCTAATTATCATTACATTAAAGTTAACACTGATGGCTCAGTTTCTTATTATGGTTGTGGTGGGATTTTGAGAGATCACGGTGGCAAGGTCAATTCTACTTTTGCTATCCCTTTAGAGCCTTGTTCTTTTTTATTTGCTGAACTTAAAGGCATTCATCATGGAATTTCCATTTGTTTACAACAAGGTTTTCATAAGATTTGGTTTGAAGTTGATGCTCTCCTTCTTTTAGATTTACTTAAATCTAATTCACATGTTAATGCTGACATGTTCTATTTGCTTAATCATACTAGGAGTCTTCTTGCTAACTTAGATTTTCAAATTTCTTATATTTATAGGGAAGACAATTGTTGTGTTGATTTTCTGGCTAAGTCTTCTTTATTTGCAAATGTTTTCTAATGATGACATACCTTTCCTTTTAAGAGGTCTTGTGAATCTAGATAAAATTGGATTTCCTTACCTTAGAGGATTTTAGCTTTTCCTTCTTCCTTTGGAGCTTTGGCTTTCTCTAAGGTGGTGTTTTTCTTAGAACTGGTTATTTCCTTTACTAGTTTGGTCTTGAGTTTTCTCTTCACCTAAATCTATTTTTATTCTCCAATTTGAGTTCTTCATATCTTTTGGATTGGTTGGGGTTATTTTTCTTTTTTTTGGCTTTATACTGCATTTTTTGGTTTATGGTTCATTTTCTCTCCGACACTAATGGATGTGTTTGTACCAGGTAGAGGCAATTGGGTTTTGCATGTCTTCTAATTAGTGTGGTTCTCTTTATTGGTTAAATCTCTCTGCAGCCTAGTTTGTTTGTCTTGGACTTTTTGGTTGGCTGGTTGTTGGTGTTGTTTGGATGTGGGTTTTTTCCCTTCCTGGGTGTTGCTCACTTTGGATTTGTTACCCGGTTCTCTCTTTCTGGTCATTTTTCTGAGTTTTTCTAGAATGGTTGTTCAGTGGTTGGATGACTTGTCCTAGTTATTTGCTGATTTGGGTGGTTATTCATGGTGCTTTTGGTTGTCCATTCTCTCATGTTTCACCCTTTTCACCTACTCTTGTCCTTTTTTGGGTTTTTGGTGTGTTGTTTAGGGTGCGGGTTTCTTGGTTGGGGTTTGATAATCAGATTGTGGCTTTTAGCAGCCGTGTTTATGTGGTTATTTCCCCTACTACTAAGAGGGATTGGGTGCCCTTGAGGGCTGTTTGCTACTTTTTTGTAGCTTGGAGAACTATTTTTTTGCGACTCTTTATCCTTACTTTATTTATGTTTTGGATGAGTTTGAGGATGGACGTAATTGGATCATTATATCTTCTGAATATGGGTTTGTCCTCCCCCTATATTAGTGAGGTTTTGGTTTTGGTTTTTATTTTGAACGGGCAGGCTGAAGACTACTGGTGGGCTATTTTTTGGCCTTGGGTGATGGTGGTTCTGTTGGGTTTTGTTTGTTGTTGTTTCTATTTGTTGGATGGTATTTGGTCCTAATGGGCATTTTCTTTTTTATCATTGGCTTGTATCTATCTTTACGGGTGGATTCTCCTTTCCTTAGATTAGGATTAGTGGCTATTCCTTTTTCTATCTGGGATATTTTTTTTTATGTTTGTGGTGGATATTTGTTGTTGACATTACTAATGGTTCTAGGTTTCATGACTTGTATCCTTGGCTATTATGGTGGTAGCTGGTCTTCTTTGCTAGTTGCTTGGATTGGTTGTTACGGTGGGATGGTTAAAGGAGTATTTATTTTGGTTTAATTCTTCCTTTGGAGACTTTTTGAACCTGCTCTTTCTATCATTCTTTTCTTCTGGTTTCTTCCTGCTGGGATTTTTTGTTCTAGGCTATGGTTAAACCTTTCCCCTTTTCTGTTTGGATGGTTGCCTTGCTGCCTAACTCTCTTGCTATCAGTCTTACTATTAGATTGGATATTATTGCTTTGGGCTCTTTGTATGTCCTTTTAATGGAGGATCCTACCACCTATGTGTTTCCTTTTGCCTTTGTCTTGTCTATTTAGTGCTTTTCTCATATTCGATGTTTGTTCCTAGTGATTTTGTTATCAATTCTTTGGTGGTGGTGCTCCCTTTTGGTGTTATCGATGGTTTACCTCCTTATCTATTATACTGAACTCAATATCTCTGAGTGCTAGGTGTTTGGAGGTTATATTTGCTATTTGAAGTTTTATGTAGGTTCATGTGATGATCATCCTTAGATAAGATGCTACAAGAGGTATGTTGGCAATGATGGCCTTGATGTTTCCCACTCTTTCATCTTTTTTTTAGCAGTGTAATGGTAACCCTTCACGAAGTTTGGAAACTTTCATATAGTGTTGCTCCTTGAGATGATTATGCGAGCCTTTTCTTTATCTTTTATCTCTTACTCTTTATGCTTGATTAATTATTTGATTATTTGTACTCATCCCTTTAAAAGCATGTTGCGATCTCTAGGTTGGGAGTATTGATGGTGGATCGTTTGGTATCAAAAGGAGGCGAGGAAGTTCTTTGCTTACATGGACTTTCTTTTTGTGGATTACTATTTTCTTTGCTTGCTTTCATTAACTATTGTAATTAGGGGGCTTATCTCTTTAGGACTTTTGTAGCTCTTTGAGCATTAGCTTAGAGATTTGCCCCTCAGGACTTTACCTTTTCTTTGTGCAATAAAATTTTTCAATTTCCCATAAAAAAAAATCCCACAAACCTAAAACCCTAAAATCCTAAACCCTAAGCCTAAAACACTAAACCCTAAAACCCTAAACCCTAAACCCTAAACCTTAAACCCTAAACCGTACAACCCTAAACCTTAAATCCTAAACCCCAAACCCTCAACCTTAAACACTAAACCCTAAACCTAAAACCTATACCTAAAAATAAAATAAAACCTAAAAATAAATAAACAACCTAAACCTAAGTAAAATTAAAAATAAAACCTAAACCTAAAAAAATTAAAATTAAAATATAAAATAAAAATAAAATAAATAAAACATACACTAAACTAAGTAAAATAAACCTAAATAAAACAAAACTAAAATTAAAAAATAAAATAAAATAATCTAAAAATAAAAACCTAAACCTAAAATAAACCTAAAATAAAATAAATAAAATAAAGCTAAACCCAAAACTAAAAAAAATCTAAACCTAAAATAAACAAAATAAAATAATCCTAAACCTCTAAAATAAATAAAAAAACCTAAAATAAAATAAACTAAACCTAAACCAAACTAAATAAATAAAATAAACTAAAAAAACCTAAACAAATAAAAATAAACCTAATTAAAAACCTAAACCCAAAAACATAAAAAAGATAAAATAAAATTTAAAAATAGAAAAAAACCTAAAATAAAAAAAAAATAACTAAAAAATAAACCTAAACCTAAAAATAAACTAAAATAAACAATCCTAAATTAAATAAATAAAACTAATAATAAAAAATAAACTAAAATAAAATAAAATAAAATAAATAAAAAATAAATAAATGTAAACCTAACTTTACTTAAAATATAATAAAACCCTAAACCCTAAAAAAACTCCAAACCCTAAACCCTAAACCTAAAATACTAATAAACCCTAAACCCTAAATCACAACCCTAAACCCTAAACTAAACCCTAAACCTAAACCCTAAACCAACACTAAAAACCAATTTAAACCTAAACTAAATAAAAAAAAATAAAAAAATAAAAAAAATAAAACCAAAATAAAATAAAAAATAAACCTAAAAAAAATAAATATCTAAACCTAAACCTATAAAAAATAAAACCTAAACCTAAAAATAAAATAAAAATAAACTCAACTAAAAAAAATAAACCTAAACCTAAACCTAAAACTAAAAATATAAAAATCTAAACTAAAATAAAATATAATAAACTAAACTAAATAAAATAAAAAATAAATAAAATAAAAAATAAAATTAAATAAAATAAATAAAATTAAAAATAAACTAAAAAACTAAACCTATTACTATTTTTTTAAAAAAATAAACCTAAATCCTAAACCTAAACCATAAACCCTAAACTAACCCTAAATTACCTAAACACTAAACTATAACCCTAAACTATAAACCTAAACCCAAAACTAAACCTAAAACCCTAAACTAAACCCTACACCTAAAACCCTAAACCTAAACCTAAACCCAAAAAACCTAAACCCTAACCTAAACTAAACCAAAACCCTAAACATAATCCTAAAGTAAAAATATGATAAAATAAACCTAAACCCTAAAACAAATAACCTAAACCTAAACCTAAACTAAGAATAAACCTGATAAACATCATCAATCTAAATAAAGGAGGTAAAAAAAACTTATATAAAAAATGGTATGAGGTGTGGTATGGAGGTAATTATGGATCTAAACGATAAAATATGCTAGTGTGGTGGAGGAGAGATAACATGATGAATCCACTACTAGGCGGTGGTTCATGGGGATGGGAGAATAACCAATTGCTATGGAACTTTGTCTAATAAAGATGATCTCTATAAATACTTTTGATTATAAACTCATAACCAAAACCTAAACTAAATTAAAACTAACCCTACAAAAATAAAACTAAACCTTAAACCTAAAATAAAATAAATAAAACCTAAACCTAAACCCTAAAAACTAAACCTAAACCTAAAATAAAACCTATAAACTAAAACTAAACCTAAAACCCAAACCTAAATTAAACTAAACCCTAACTAAACCTAAACTAAACCTAAAACCCTAAACCCTAAACACTAAAAACCTAAACCCTAAACCTAAACCTAAACTAAAAATCAAAACCTAAACTAATAAACCCTAAACCAAACTAAAACTTAAACCCTAAATCCTAAACCCTAAAACCTAAACCCTAAAGCTAAACAAAACCTAAACCCTAAACTAAACCTAAACATAACCCCTAAAACCTAAACCCTAAAACCCTAAACCTAAAACCTAAACCCTAAACCCTAAACCCTAATTAAAACCTAAAACCTAATAAACTAAAAAATAAAATAAAAATAAAACTCAACTAAAATAAATAAAATAAACTAAGATAAAAAACCTACTAAAATAATAAATAAAATAAAATAAACTAAATAAAAAATAAAAATAATAAAAAATAAAAAAAATAAATAAGCTAAAAAAAATAAAAAATAAAAAAAGAAAACCTAAAATTTAATTTAAAAAATCATAAACCTTAAACCTAAACCTAAACCCTTAAACTTAAAATACTAAACCCTAAAACTAACTATAACCCTACAAACTATAACTAACCCTAAACCTAAACTAACCTAAACCCTAAAACTAAACCTAAACCCTAAACCCCCTAACCCAAACTATAAACTATAAACTAAAACTAAACCCTAAACCTAAACCCCTAAACCTAAAACCTAAACCCTAAAGCACCTTAAACCCTAAACCACCTAAACCCTAACTAAACCTAAAGCCTAAAACTAAACACTAAACCTAAAACCCAAAATTAACCATAACCTAGCCCTAAACCTAAAAAAACTAAACCCTAAAATAAAACTAAACCTAAACTAAATAAACCTAAAAAATAAATAAAACTTAAAACTATAAAATTAAAACTAAATAAAATAAAAAATAACCAAACCTAAAATAATAAAATAAAATAAAATAAACCTAAAATAATTAAAAAAATAAAAACCTAAATAAAAAAAACCCTAAATAAAACTTATAAATAAATAAAAAATAAAACCAAACCCTAAAATAAAAAAAATGTAAACCAAAAATAAAATTAAATAAACATAAACCTACACTAAATAAACTAATAAATTAAACCTAAACTAACCTAAAAAAAATTAAACCTAAACCTAAACCTAAACCCTATATAAAATTAAATAAACTAAAATAAACTAAACCTAAACTAAAAAAATAAATATAAAAAAAATCTAAATAAAAACCTAAAATTTAAACCTAAAATAATAAAATAAAACCTAAACCTAAACATAAAAATAAAAAATAAAAACTAAACCTAAAATTAAAATAAAAATAAAACTAAACTAAAAAATAAACATAAACCTAAACCTAAACCTAAAAAAATAAAAAAAATAAAACCTAAACTAAAAAAATAAACCTAAATAATAAATTAAATAAAATAAAAAATTAACCAAAATAAAAAATAAAAATAAAATAAATAAAATATAAAATAAATAAAAAATTAAACTAACCTAAAAACTAACTAAAAAAAAATAAACCCTAAATAAACCCTAAATCATAAAAAATAAACCTTAAACCCTAAACTAAACCCAAACCCTAAACTAAAATAAAAAATCCTAAACCCAAAACCAAACCTAAAATAAATTAAAAAACCTAAACCTAAAATAAAAACCTAAACCTAAACCTAAACTAAATAAATTAAAATAAAAATAAACTTAAACCTAAACTAAAAAATAAACCTAAAATAAATAAAAAATAACCTAAACCTAAAAAAATAAACCTAATAAAATTTAAAAAAAAATAAAACCAACTAAAAAATAAACCTAAAAACCTAAACTAAAAAAAAAAAAAATAAATAAACTAAAAAAAAAATAAAAAATAAAATAATTAAATAACACTAAACCTAAAAAACCTTAAATAAACTATAAACCCTAAACCTAAACTAAACCTAAATAACCTAAACCTAAACCCTAAACCTAAACCAAAACCCTAAAAAAACCTAAAAGCCTAAACCTATGTCCTAAACCCTAAACCCTAACCCTAAACCCAAAACCCTAAATAAAACCTAAAGTAACTAAATAAATTTAAAAATAAACCTAAACCCTAAAACCTAATAAACCTAAACCCTAAGAATGAACCTTGTTGGCAAGAACATCGCCATCAACCTCCAGACCTAAACTGAGGTGGTGAAGGGGCCACAATTATCATAGGTGGTGGAGGATCTGAGGATGGATGGAGAGGTGGTGGGGCAGGTGGAGGGAGAGTATGGAAACCAAGTGATGGCGAGGGAGAGATAGGATATGATGGTGGATCATGCTACCGAGAGTAGTGGTTTTCTAACTGAAATACTAAAGAACTAAGACGATTTTTATGAAATCATGTCTTTATAGTTGAGAGTCTAGTTTCGATTTTCTATGTTTGCTCATTTTTATCTATGTCATCACTTGTGTCTTAAAAAATTGGTGTTACTTGTTTGATGAAATAAAAATAAAGAAATGTTGAATCTGAATTTATTTTTTATTTAAAAATAATAATACCAAAACCCTAAATCCTAAACTAAAACATTAAAACACTTAAACCCAAACCCAAACCAAAATAACCTCAACCCTAAACCAAACCTTAAACCCAACCCTAAACCATAAACTAACCTACATCCCTAAACCCTAAACTAAACCTAAATAGATCCTAAACCTAAACCTAAAACTTACAACCCAACCTAAACCCTAAACCCCAAAGCTAAATCCTAAACTAAAACTAAAACCTAAACCTAAACTAAATAAAACTTAAAATATAAATATAAAACCTAAACCTAAAAAAAATAAAAATAAAATAAAGTAAAACCTAAAACCTAAACCTAAACAAACCTAAACCTAAATAAAAATAAAATAAAATAAAATAAAAGCTAAACTAAAATAAATAAACTAAACTAAAAAAAAATAAAAATAAGACTAGAAAACCAAATAAAAAATAAAAATAAACCTAATTAAAAATTAAAATTAAAATAAACTAAAATAAATAAAAAAACTAAATAAATGTAAACCTACCAGTTTACTTAATTTAAAAATATAATAAAAAAACCCTAAACCCTAAATGCTAAACTCCAAAACCCTAAACCCTAAACCCTAAAACACTAAACCATAAACCATAAACCCTAAACCCTAAAATCGACAACCCTAAACCCTAAACTCTAAACCCTAAACTCTAAACCCTCAACCCTATACACTAAAAACCTAAAAATTTAAACCTAAACTAAATAAAACCTAAAAAATAAAATAAATAAAAAAACCAAAACCAAAATAAAATAAAAAAATAAACCTAAAAAAAATAAAATAAATATCTAAACCTAAACCTAAAAGTAAAAAAATAAAACCTAAACCTAAAAAATAAAATAAAAATAAAACTCAACTAAAAAATAAACTTAAACCTAAAACTAAACCTAAAAAATAAAGTAAAATAAAAAATCTAAACTAAAATAAGTAAACCTAAAATAATAAAACTAAACTAAATAAAAATAAAAAAGAAATCTAAATAAAAATAAAAAATAAATTAAATTAAAATAAAATAAAATAAAATAAATAAAAATTAACTAAATAAACTAAAAAGACTTAAACCTACCGGCTTACTTAATTTTTTTTAAAAAAACCTAAACCCTAAATCCTGAACCCTAAACCATAAACCCTAAAACTAACCCTAAACCCTAATCCTACAACACTAAACTTACAACCTTAAACCCTATACCTTAAACCCTAAACCCAAAACCCTAAACCTAAAGCATAACCCTAAACTCTATACCCTAATTGCTTAAACCCTAAAACCCTAAACCCTAAACCTTTACCTCTAAACCCAAAACCCTAAACCCTAACCCTAAAACCTAAACCCTAATCATGAAACCCTAAACATAATCCTAAAGTAACTAAATATATGATAAAATACACCTAAACCCTAAAATAAAATACACCTAAACCTAAACCTAAACTCTAAGAATTGGCAGAACCTTGATGGCACGAACATCAACGTCAACCAGGCTCAGTCCAAATTAGGCAAGGAGGTGAAAGGTGGAGGCTGCTATAGTGGTGGTGGGGATCCGAGGTGTTAGTGAATATGGAGGTGGTAGTGGTGGTTATGGAAAGGAACGATGGAGGTTACTAGTGGAGGAGAGAACAACATGATGAGATCCCACTACCGTAAGGTCGGTGGTTGATGATGGGAGAAAAGACCAATAATTGCTTATGGAACTTTGTCTTTACAATAAAGATGATTCTAATTATCTAGGTTTTTGATTTGCTCAATACATGCTCATTTATATCCATTTCGTCATTTGTGCCTTAGAAAACTTGGTGTCGAAAAGAAGAAATGTTTAATGTGAATTTGTTCTTAGTTAAAAAAAAGACCAAAAACCCTAAACCCTAAACTAAAACTTGAACCCAACACCAAAAACCAAAACTCTAAACCTTAAACCTTAAAAATAAAATAAATAAAAAAACCCTAACCCTAAACCCTAAACCCTAAAACTAACCTAAACCTAAACAAACCTAAACCTAAAACTAAAATACTAAACTAAACCCAAAACCTAAAACCCTAAAGTTTAAAACTAAACCTAAACTAAACCTAAACTAAACTAAAACTCACTAAACCTAAACCCTAAAACTAACCTAAACCCTAAACCTACACCCTAAACCATAAACATTAAACCTAAAACCTAAACCTAATCTAAAACCCTAAACTAAACCCTAAAATATAAATAAACTAAACCCTAAACCAAAACTATAACCCTAAAGAAATAAACCCTAAAAAATAAAATATAACCCCTAAAACCTAAACCTAAAACCCTAAACCCTAAAACCTTAAACCCTAAACTAAACCCTAAATAAACCCTAAAACCTAAAATCTTAAAAAAATAAAATAAAAATAAAACTCAACTTAAAAATAAACCTAAAAAATAAACTAAGATAAAAAAACCTACACTATAATAAATAAACCAAAAATAAACTAAATAAAAATATAAAATAAATCTCAATAAAAATAAAAAATAAAATAAGCTAAAATAAATAAAAAATAAATTAAATAAACTAAAAAGAAAACCTAAACCTACCTGTTTACTTAATTTAAAAAAAATCATAAACCTTAAACCCTAAACTCTAAACCCTTAATCCTAAACACTAAACCCTAAAACTAACCATAAACCCTGACCCTAAACTTATAACCCTAAACCCTAAACCCTAAACCCTAATCCCTAAACCCTAAAGCCTAAAACCTAAACCCTAAACCCTAATCCCTAACCCAAACCCTAAATCTTAAACCATAAACCCTAAAACCTAAAACCCTAAACCCTAAACTAACTTAAACTAAAACCCTAAACCTAAACTAAATCTTAAACCCAAACTAAACTAAACCCTAAAGTAAACTAAAGCCTAAACACTAAACACTAAACCTAAAATAAAAAAATTAAATAAAGCCCTAAAAGCCTAAACTAAACCTAATCCCTAAAACCTAAAACCTAAACCTAAATTAAATAAAACCTAAAAAATTAATAAATAAAACTTAAACTAATAAAATTAAAATTTAAATAAAATAAAACTAAAACTAAAACCAAAAAATAAAATAAAAATAAAAAATAACCTAAAATAAAATTAACTAAAAAATTAAATAAAAAACCTAAACCTAAAAAAAAAACCTATAAATAAAACTTATAAATAAATAAAAATAAAACCTAAACCCTAAAAATAAATTTAAAATAAAATTAAATAAACATAAACCTACACTAAAACAAACTATACTAAAATAAATTAAACCTAAACCTAAACCTAAAAAATTAAACCTAAACCTAAACCTAAACCCTGATAAAATTAAATAAACTAAAAATAAACTTAAACCTAAACTAAAAAAATAAAATATAAAAAAAAACCTACAATAAAAACCTAAAACCCAAACCTAAAATAATAAAATAAAAACCTAAACCTAAACATAAAAATAAAAAATAAAAACTAAACCTAAAATTAAAATAAAAATAAAACTAAACTAAAAAATAAACATAAACCTAAACCTAAACCTAAAAAATAAACTAAAATAAAAAACCTAAACAAAAAAAAATAAACCTAAAATAAATAAGCGAAACTAAATAAAAATAAAAAATTAACCAAAATAAAAATATAAAATAAAATAAATAAAAATAAATAAAAATTAAACTAATTGAACCTAAACCTACTAGTTTACTTAATTGTATTTTAAAAAAAACCTTTAAACCTTAAACCCTAAACCCTAAATCATAAACCCTAAACCCTAAACCTTAAACCCTAAACCCTAAAACTAACCCAAAACTTACAACCCCAAACCCTAAATCCTAAATCTTAAACCCTAAAAAACCCTAAACCCAAAACCCTAACTCTAAAACATAAACCCTAAAGGCATAAACCCTAAAACTCTAAACCCTAAACCCTAAACCCAAAACCCAAAACCCTAACCCTAAACCTAAACCTATAGTAACTAAATAAATTTAAGAAAGAAACCAAAACCTTAAAACCTAATAAACTTAAACCCTAAGAATGGACATAACCTTGATAGATCACCGCCAAACCAAAACTCAATCTAAGTGGAGGAAAAGGCGAGGCGATGGTCAACGAATGGGGGATCTGAGGTGGTGGATATGGAGGTGGTGGTCTAAGCAATGGTAATTATGGAAGTAGGAAGAGCGACGAAGGTTACAATCATGGATGAGAGAGGTCGGGGATATGATGGTGGTGGCACTACTCGAGAGGCCAAGGTGGTTCAGATAAGAACTAGAGAAATTGAAGAACAACTGATCCGATCAGCTACTTATGGAAATGTGTCTTCACACTATAGATGATTCTAGTTATCTAGGGTTTTCGATTTGCTTTATGCGAGCTCATTTTTTATCTATATCATCGCTTATGTCTTAGAAAACTTGGTGTGTTGCTTGGTTGATGAAATCGAAAAGAAGAAATCTTGAATCTAAATTTGTTCTCTAAAAAAAAAACCTAAACACCCTAAACCCTAAAACCTAAACCTAAACTCCTAAAAAAACCCAAACCTTAAACCTAAAACCTAAAACCTAAAACCCTAAACCCAAAAATAAATAAAAAAATAAACCTAAAATAAAATAAATAAATAAACCTAAAAAAACCTAAACCTAAACTAAAATAAAACCAAACCTAAAATAAACTAAACTAAATAAATAAATAAAAATAAAAATCTAAATAAAATAAATAAAAAATAAACTAAATAAAGCTACACCTACTCATTTACTAAATCTTTTTTTTTTTAAAAAAATCCTTAAATTTTAAACTATAAACCCTAAACCTACAACCCTAAACCTACAACCTTAAACCCTAAACCCCAAAAAAAATTGTAAACCCTAAACCCTAAAAGCATAAACCATAAAACCCTAAACATTATGTCCTAAACCCTAAACCCTAACCCTAAACCCAAAACCCTAAATAGAAACCTAAAGTAACTAAATAAATTTAAAAATAAACCTAAACCCTAAAACCTAATAAACCTAAACCCTAAGAATGGGCAGAACCTTGTTGGCAAGAACATCGCCATCAACTAAGCTCAGTCTAGACATGGCAACGGAGGCGAAGGTAGAGGCGACAATTATCATAGTTATGGAGGATCTGGACGGGTGGATATGGAGGTGGTGGTCGCACAAGCAGGATTATGGAGGCAGGAGGAGCGATGGAGGTTATGACCAAGTGATGGCGGAGGGAGAGATCGAGGATATGATGGTGGATCATGCTACTCGAGAGGCAGGGGTGGTTTTTATGCGAACTAGAAATACTAAAGAACGACCGATCTGATTTATTGCTTATGAAATCATGTCTTTATAGTTGAGACGGTTCTAGTTATCAGGTTTTCGATTTGCTCTATGTTTGCTCATTTTTTATCTATGTCATCACTTGTGTCTTAGAAAAATTGGTGTGTTACTTGTTTGATGAAATCAAAATAAAGAAATATTGAATCTGAATTTGTTCTTTATTTAAAAATAATAATACCAAAAACCCTAAATCCTAAACTAAAACATCAACACCAGACCTTAAACTCTGAACCCTAAACCCAAAACCCTAAATCCTGAACCCTCAACCCTAAACCCAAACCTTAAACCCGAACCCTAAACCATAAACTCTGAACCTACATCCCTAAACCCTAAACCCTAAACCTTAAATATGAGATCCTAAACCCTAAACCCTAAAACTTACAACCCTGAACCCTAAACCCTAAACCCCAAAGCCTAAATCCTAAACCATAAAAACTTAAAAACTTAAACCTAAACTAAATAAAACTTAAAAATATAATAAATATAAAAAACCTAAACCTAAATAAAATAAAAAATAAAATAAAGTAAAAAACCTAAACTAAAACCTAAACCTAAACTTAAACCTAAACTTAAATGTAAAAATAAAATAAAATAAAAAATATAAGCTAAACTAAAATAAAATAAATAAAAACCTAAATTAAACTAAAAAAATAAAATAAGACTAGAAAAAACCTAAATAAAATAAAAACTAAATGTAAAATAAAAATAAAATAAACCTATAATAAAATAATAACTAAATAAAAACCTAAACCTAAAAAATAAACCTAAAAAAAAAACCTAAAAATTGAAAAAAAATAAAACCTAAACCCTAAACTAAAAAAAACTTAAACCCAAAATAAGTATAATTAAATAAACTAAACTAAAATAAATTAAACTTAAAGGTAAATCTAAAATAAACTAAACATAAACCCGAAGCTAAATAAAATAAAATAAACTAAAAAAAACTATACCAAAACCTGAAAAAACAAAATAAAGACCTAAATCTAAACCTAAAAATAGAAAATAACATAAACCTAAAAAAGTAAAATAAAAATAAATTAAAAATAAACATAAACCTAAAAAATAAACTAAATAAAAAAACCTAAACTAAAATAAATAAACTAAACTAAATAAAAATAAAAATTATAATAAACTAAACTAAATAAAAAATAAACTAAATAAACCTAAACCTACTGGTTTACTTAATCAAAAAAACCCTAAACCCTAAAACTAACCCTAAACCTTGAAACTAACCCTAACCCTACAACCCTAAACCCTAAAAAACCCTAAACATTAAACCCTAAACCCTAAACACTAAACCCTAAACCCAAAACCATAACGATAACCCAAATCCTAACTCTAAAGGATAAACCCTAACCCTAACCCTAACCCTAAACCCTAAACCTATACCTATAGTAAATAAATTAAAAAGTAAACCTAAACCCTAAAACCAAATAAACCTAAACCCTAAGAATGGGCAAGACCTTCACGGAAATAACATCACCATCAACCAAGCTCAGTCTAGATCTAGTAGGGGAGGCTAAGCGATCGCAAGCATGGGAGATCTAGAGGTGCTAGTCGATATGGAGGTGGTGAAGTGGTTAGTGTGGAGGCGAGGAGAGGAGAGCCGAGGTTACATCCATGGTGGTGGGAGATCCGAATATGATGGCGCATCACGCTACTCGAGAAGCTAGGGTGGTTCTGATGGGAACTAGAGAAATTGAAGAACAGACCCATCTAGTGCTTATGGAATTGTGTCTTTATAGTAGACATGGTTCTACTTATCTATGGTTTTTGATTTGCTCTATGGGTGCTCATCTTTTATCTATGTCATCCTTTGTGTCTTAGAAAACTTGGTGTGCAACTTGATTGATGAAATTGAAAAGAAGAAATGTTGAGTCTGAATTTATTCTCTATTTAAAAAAACCTTAAACCCTAAACCCTAAACTAAAACTTAAACCTTAAACCTAAAACCTAGACCCTAAACCCTAAACCCTAAATCATAAACTAACCCTGAACCCAAAACCCTAAACAACAAAAAACTTAAACCTAAACTAAATAAATCCTAAAACTAAAATAATTAAATAAACCTAAACCGAAATAAAATAAAAAATCAAATAAAATAAATCATAAACTAAAACCTAAACATGAACTTAAACCTAAACATAAACCTAAATAGAAAATAAAATAAAAATAAAAATTGATCTAAAAATAAATAAATAAAAACCTAAACTAAACTAAAAAATAATAAACCTAAATAAAATAAAAACTAAACATAAAATAAAAATAAAAGAAACCTAAAATAAAATAAAATAAAAAAATTAAACCTAGAAAATTAACCAAAAAATAAAACCTGAAAGTAAAAATAAAATAAAAATTGAACCCTAAACTAAGAAAAAACTTAAACCTAAAATAAAAATAAAATAAACCAAATAAAAAGAAACTAAGCCTAAACTAAAATAAACTATACTAAAATAAATAAACCTAAACCTAAACCTTAAAATAAATAAATCTAAACCTAGACCTCAATTAAATAAAATAAAATAAACTAAAAATAAAACTAAACCTAAACTAAAAAATAAAACCTAAAAATAAACTTAAAATAAAAACCTAAAACCTAAAGAGAAAAAAATATAATAAAAAACCTAAACCTAAACCTAAACATTAAAAATAAAACCTAAACTTAAAAAATAAAATAAAATAAAATTAAACTAAAAAATAAACCTAAACCTAAAAAATAAACTAAAATAGAAACCATAAACTAAAATAAATGAACCTAAAATAAATAAACTAAATTAAATAAGATTAAAAATAAACCTAAATAAAAATAAAAAATAAAATAACCTAAAATAAATAACAAAAAAGTAAGTAAACTAATTAAACCAAAATTTACTAGTTTACTTAATTTAAAAAAATAAACCCAAAATCCTAAACCTTAAACCCTCAACCCTAAACCCTAAAACTAACCCTAAACCCTAAACCTACAACCCTAAACCTAAACCCTAAACCCTAAAACCCTAAACACTAAACCAAATTTAAAACCCTAAACCCCAAACCTAAACTAAAACCCTAAACCTAAATCTAAAACTATACTAAACCTACTAAACTAAAACCTAAACTAAACCTAAACCTAAACCTAAACCTAAAACTAACCTAAACCTAAACTCAAACTAAAACCTAAACTAAACTCTAAACTAACTAAACTTAAACTCTAAATCCTAAACTAACCTAACTAAACCCTAAACCTAAACCATAAAACCCTAAACCCTAAACCCTAAACTCTAAAACCTAAATCCTAAACCCTAAACCTTAAACTAACCCAAATCCCTAAACCCTAAACCCTAAAGCCTAAAGCCTGAACACTAAACCCTAAATCATACACCCTAAAGACTTAAACCTAAACTAAATAAAACTTAAAAATAAAATAAATTAAAAAACCTAAACCTAAATATAATAAAAAAACCTAAACTAAAACCTAAACCTAAACATAAAAATAAAATAAATTAAAAACCTAAACCTAAATAAAATAAATTAAAAAAATAAAACCTAAAGTAAAACCTAAACCTAACCCTAAAAATAAAATTAAATAAAGAATAAAAATAAACTAAAATAAAATAAATAAAAAGCTAAACTACAATAATAAATAAAAAACCTAAATAAAATAAAAATCTAAAAATAAAATAAAAACTAAATAAAAACCTAAACCTAAAAATATAAACCTAAAAATAAAACATGAAAGTAAATAAAAAATAAAACCTAAACCCTAAACTAAAGAAAACCAAAACCAAAAATAAGAATAAAATAAAATAAACCTAAACCTAAACTAAAATAAACTAAACCTCAAAATAAACTAAACCCAAACCTAAACCTAAACTAAATAAAATAAAATAAACTAAAAATAAACCTAAACTTAAACTAAAAAATAAAAGCTAAAAATAAACCTAAAATAAAAACCTAAAACCTAAACATTAAAAAATAAAATAAAACCTAAACCTAAACCATAAAATAAAAAATAAAACATAAACTAAAAAATAAAATAAAAGTAAAACTCAACTAAAAAATTAACCTAAACCTAAAAAAATAACAAAAATAAAATAGCTAAACTAAAATAAATAAACCTAAAATAATAAACTAAACTAAATAAAAAATCTAAAAAAATTAAAAAATAATTAAATATAAATAAACAAAATAAACTAAATTTAATTTTTAAAAAAAGAGCATTAAACCCTACACACTAAACCCTAAAGCCTTAAACTTAAACCCTTATCCCTAATCCCTAAACTATAAAACTAACCCTAAACCTCTAAACCCTAAAACCCTAAAACTAAACCTAACCTAACCCCAACCCTAACTCTAACCCTAACCCTAACCCTAAACCATAAAACCTAAATTCTAAACCCTAAACCCTAAAATGCAAAATCATAAATCCTAAACTAACCCTAAACCCTAATCCTTGAACCCTAAAAACCCTTAATCCTAAAGCTTATACCATAAACCCTAAACCCTAAACCTAAGCTAACCCTAAACCTTAAATACCATAAAGCCAAACACTAAACCTTAAACCCTGAACTCTAAGCCTTAACCCTAAACCCCTAAACCCAAAACCATAAATCCTAAACCCTAAATCCTAAACCATGAAGACCTAAAAACTTAAACCAAAGTTAAATAAAACCTAAAAATAAAATAAATAATAAAATCTAAACTAAATAAAATAAAATAATAAAATAAAATAAAAATCAAAACTAAAACCTAAAGCTAAAGCTAAACATAAAAATAAAATAAAATAAACTAACAAAAATGAAATAAAATAAAATAAATAAAAACCTAAATAAACTAAAAAATAAAATAATTCTAAGATTAAAAAATTTAAATAAAATAAAAATTAAACATAAAATAAATTTAAAATAAACCTAAAAAAAATTAAATAAAAATAAAACCAAAAACTATACCAAAAAAAAATAAATCTTAAAATAAAACCTAAAAATAAATAAAAAATAAAACATAAACCATAAACTAAAAAAAACTTAATAAAATAAACTATAATAAAAACCTAAAACAAAAAAAAAATTAAATTAAATAAATCCTAAACATAAACCTAAAATAAAAAATAAAACCTAATCCTGAAAAATAAAATAAAAATAAAACTCAACTAAAAATAAAATTAAACCTAAACCTAAACCTTGAAAATAAACTAAAATAAAAAACCTCAATTAAAATAAATATACCTAAAATAAATAAACTAAACTAAATAAAATAAAAATAAACCTAAATAGAAAACTAAAGTAAATAAAACATAAACTAAATTAAACCTACCGCTTACTTAATTTAAAAAAATACCTAAACCCTAAACCCTAAACTTTAAACCTACAATACTAAACCCTAAACCCTAAACCCTAGAAAACCCTAAACCCTAAACCTTAAACCCTAACCCTAAATGCTAAACCCTAAATGCATAAAACATAAACCTTAAACCTTAAACCCTAAACCCAAAAACCTTAAACCTTAAACCTGAACCTAAAGTAACTAAATAAATTAAAAAATAAACCTAAACCCTAAAACCTAATAAATCTAAACCTAAACTCCAAGAATGTATAAAATCTTGATGACAGGAACATCATCGTCGACTAGGCTCATTCTAGATCTGGTGGTGTGGAAGAGGCTGATTTATCACAATGGTGGGGATCAGAAAAGCTAGTTGATTTGGAGGAGGTGGGTGGTTATGGAGGTGGGAGGAGCAATGGAGGTTACCATGGTGGTGGTGGAGGGAGAGATCTGGGATATGATTATGGATCTCGCTACTTGAGAGGCCGAGATAGTTCTGATGGGAACTGGAGAAATTAAAGAATGGTTGATTCGATCTACTGCTTATGGAACTATATCTTTAAAGTAGAGACGATTCTAATTATCTAGGGCTTTTTATTTTCTCTATGTGTGCTAATTTTTTATCTATGTCATTGCTTATGTCTTAGAAAACTTGGTGTGTTACTTGGTTGATGAAATCAAAAAGAAGAAATGTTGAATATGAATTTGTTATATGTTAAAAAAAATCAAAAACCTTTAACGCTAAACTAAAACCTAAACCCTAAACCCTAAAATGTAAACCCTAAACCCTAAAAAGCTCTAAACTCTAAACTCTATACCTGAAACCCTACACTAACCTTAAACCATAAACCATAAACTGTAAACCCTAAACTCAAGTCCCTAAATCCTAACCCTAACCCTAAACCTTAAACACTAAACCCTAAAACCCTAAATCCTAAACCATAAACTAACCCTAAATTGTAAAAACCCTAAACCCTAAACTAACCCTAAACCCTAAGCTAACCCTAAACTTTAAAGCCTAAAGCCCTAAACCCTAAAGGCTAAACACTAAACCCTAAACCCAAACCCTAAAACCCAAACCATAAAACCCTAAACCCTAAAACCCTAAACCCTGAACCCTAAATCCTAAACCCTAAACCCTAAAAACCTAAAAACCTAAAAACCTAAACCTAAACTAATTAAAACTTAAAAATAAAATAAATAAAAAAACCTAAACCTAAATAAAATAAAAAATTAAATAAAATAAAAACCTAAACTAAAACCTAAACCTAAACCTAAAAATAAAATAAAATAAACTAATAAAAATAAATTAAAATAAAATAAATAAATAAAACTAAACCTAAAAAATAAAATAAAATAAAAACCTAAACTAAAACTGAAATAAAATAAAAAATAAAAATAAAAATAAACTAAAATATAAAAATAAAAACATAAACTAAATGAAATAAAATAAAATAAACCTAAGAATAAAAAACCTGAATAAAATAAAAGTTAAACGTAAAATAAAACTAAAATAAACCTAAAATAAAATAAAATAAAAATAACTAAAAACCCTAACCTAGAAATAAGAACTAAAAATAAATAATAAATAAAACCTAAACCCTAAACTAAAATAAAAACTAAACCTAAAATTAAAATAAAATAAATAAAAAAATTAACCTAAACCTCAACTAAAATAAACTAAACTAAAAAAAATAAAACCTAAACCTAAACCTAAAATAAACTAAACCCTAACTTAAACCTAAACTAAATAAAATAAAATAGACTAAAAGTAAACCTAAACTACAAAATAAGACCTTAAAATAAACATAAAATAAAAACCAAAAACCTAAACCTAGAAAATGAAAATAAAAACCTAAACCTAACCCTAAAAATAAAAAATAAGACCTAAACATAAAAAATATAATAAAAATAAAACTAAACTAAAAAGTAAACCTAAACCTAAACCTAAAAAATAAAGTAAAATAAAAAATTAAAACTAAAACAAATAAACCTAAAATAAATAAACTAAGCTAAATAAAAATAAAAATAAACCTAAATAAAAATGAAAAATAAAATAAATTAAAATAAATAAAAAATAAACTAAATAAACTAAATAAACCTAAACATACCGATTTACTTAATTTTAAAAAAATCCTAAACCCTAAATCCTAAACCCTAAACCATAATCCCTACGACTAACCCTAAACCATAAACTCTAAACCTACAACCCTAAACCCTAAACCCTAAACCCTAAACCCTAAACCCTAAACTAACCCTAAACTATAAACCATAAACCCTAAAACCTAAACCCTAAACCCCTAAACCCTAAAACCTAAAATCTTAAACCCTAAACCCTAAATGAACTTTAAACCCTAAACCCTAAAGCCTAAATCTTAAACTCTAAACTAACCCTAAAACCCTAAACCCAAAACCCAAAACCCTAAACCCTAAAACCTAAAAATGTAAACCTAAACTAAATAAAACTAAATAATAAAATAAATAATTAATTAATTAAATAAAATAAAATAAAATTTAAACTAAAACTTAAACCTAAACTTAAAAATAAAATATATAAATAAGAATAAACTAAAATAAAATAAATAATAACCTAAACTTAACTAAAAAATAAAATAAACCTAAGAATAAAAAACTTAAATAAAATAAAAAATAAAGATAAAATAAAAATTAAATAAACCTGAAATAAACTAAAATAATAACTAAATAAAAACCTAAACCTAAAATATAAACTTTAAAATAAAACCTAAAAGTAAATGGAAAATAAAACATAAAAACCCTAAAAAATAAAATAAAAAACAAAATAAAATAAACCTAAACATAAACTAAAATAAATAAAACCTAAACTAAACCTAAAATAAACTAAACCAAAACCTAAACTAAATAAAATAAACTAAACTAAAATAAACCTAAACCTAAATTAATAAATAAACCTAAAATAAACCTAAAATAAAACATAAAACCTAAACATAAAGAAATAAAATAAAAAAACCTAAAACCAAACCTAAAAAAAAAATAAAACCTAAATAAAATAAATAAATGAGCTAAAAAATAAACTAAACCTAAAAAAACTAAAATAAAAAAAATAAAACTAAAGTAAATAAACCTAAAATAAAATACTAAAATAATTAAAATAAAAAAATAAAATAAACTCAAATAAAAAAAAAAATAAATAAATAAACTGTGGGTTTACTTTATTAAAAAAAAAACTAAACCCCATCCTAAAATAAACCCTAAACCCTAACCTGACACTAAACCTATAATCCCAAACCCTAAACCTTAAACACTAGCAAACCCAAATCTAAACCCTAAACCCTAAAACCCCAAACCTAAACCCTACTAAACACAAAACCTCCTTAAACCCCTAACCCACCCCAGTAACCCTAAACCCTAAAGTAACCATAAACCCTAAAGTAACCATAAACCCTAAGAATGGGCAGAACCTTGACGGCGGGAACATCACCATCAACTAGGCTTAATCTAGATTTGGAGGTGGAGGCAAAGGTGGAGGCAGTAGTTATTATGGTGGTTGGAGTAGTGGTGGTTATGGAGGTAGGCGGAGTGACAAAGGTTATAACCGTGGTGGTGGGAGAGGGACAGATTAGGTATATGATGGTAGATCCCACTACTTGAGGAGGTGGGGGGTTGGTTTTAATGGGAACTAGAGAAACTTAAGAACGACCGATCCAATTTGCTGCTTATGAAATAGTGTCTTTACAGTAGAAACGTTCCTACTTATCTAAGTTTTTTAATTTGCTCTATGGGTGCGCATTTTTAATCTATGTCATCATTGCATCTTAGAAAACTTGGCGTGCTACTTGGTTTATGAAATAAAAAATAAAAAATATTGAATCATAATTTATCCCTTATGTCAAAAAAATCCTTAAACCCTAAACCCTAAACTAAAACTTATACCCTAAACCTAAAACCTAAACCCTAAACCCTAAACCTTAAAAGCCCTAAATCCTAAACCCTAAACCCTAAACCTTATACCCTAAACCCTAAACCCTAACCACCAAAACCCTAAACCACAAACCCAAACTAAAACTATAATCCATAAACTCTAAAAAAAACCCTAAACTAAACAGACCTTAAACTAAAATAACCCTAAACCTAAACCCTAAACTAACTCTAAACCCTAAACCCTAAACCCTAACCTAAACCTAAACTTTGAATAAAGATGCCATTAGGAGTAGATCTAAAGAATGACCAAATCCTAACATAGTTATGGTACTTAAAGAAAATGCCTTCAAGAGACTTTCCCTTGACTATTAGAGATTTGAATACCCTAAACCCTAACCCTAAATCATATTATAACACCATACGTTATAGTATAATGTAGCATCATATATTTAAGCATGTAGTGATGTGTTTTTGGATGTTCAAAGATGTTTTGAAATGTTTTAGTATGTTATGGTATTGTGCTCTATATTTTATTTTAATATAAATTGTAAAAATATTAATTTAATAAATCAAATAATGAAACTTGTTAAATTTGAAGTGGGGATTAGGTTGTAGTACCAAAGGTGTGTTATGCCATATGTACTCTAATAAGTAAGATTTTATGTTCAAAATAAATATTATATGTTGTAGCATTGTATCGCATCATATATCATAATATATTATTCTATGCATTTTAAATTCTTTTAGTATTTTGCAATCATGCAATTGAGCATACACTAGAATTATTTATAAAATGATGATTTAGACTTTAAAATGGTGGAATTTGGCCAAATTCATAATAAGTAGAGCATGTCATAATAATATATTATTTCAATTTAAAATATGTAAGTGATATGACTAAAATATAGATTTTTTTATTATTTAAACTAATTTAATGATTTTTATCTTAAGCAATCCCTTGTGATGTGATATGCAATATGATAAAATATAATATGTTATAGTGTATTATAATATAAGATGCCATACCATAGTGTAGCGTCATGCAATAGCATACTATTGTGTAAACCTGCTTGTTGTTTAGCATATTTTAGTTTGGTATTGTATGATGTAGTAGAGTTAGTACTGGTATAAATCATAAAAATTATGATTTATAGGTTGAGATGAAGGGAACATCATTGGGGGTGTGCTATGGTGTGTCATTTAATCAAAAGAATGGAATTTTTCATCCAAAATAAATGTTCTTTTTTCAACCAGATTTTCTAATTTTTTTGCTTAAAGTGATTCATTTTAAGGTGTAATGTAAGATAATATATTATATGAAAGCATACTAAAATATAATGTACATAACAATATAACTTCACATATATATGATTGCGGCGGTGTGTTACTAAATCTTATTGTACATTTTAGTATGTTTTACTTTTGTTATAATACATTGGGTCAAAACTCACAAAAATATTAATTTGAAGGTTGAGATGGAAAATTTTGGCCAAATTCATAGCACACACCAAGAGGCAACACCAAAATTATGCTATTTTGTACCATTTCTAATAGAAAAATAACAATTTCACATACAAAATGAACATTATTCATATTTTGAGAAAATTTTATTATTTATTCCTTTTAAGTGATTCTAATGAGGTGTAGTGTTAGATAATATATTATATAATTAGCAAATTATAATATAACATCATATATTATAATATAATATAGTGTGTTAATTCATAGAATAATATTTTTAGCATGATATTGTATAGTTAGTTTGAGCTTGCACCATCACAAATCATAAAATGTTGATTATAATGTTAAGATGATGTAATTTGAATGAATACATTGTTAGGCTTTTGGTTGAAGTATTAAAGGTGTGCATAAGAGGAGAAATAAGATTTGAAGAGAATTCTATGTCAAGGACATGGAGGGAAATCCGCTAGGGGAACACACATGCATTGGACATGACATGCGAGGGGTCTATGTCAAGGGCATAGAAGAAGAAAATCTGTTGGGGATAAAGTTTGAATTTGATTTGATTATATGATTTGTGGAAAAAAAGATCTGCTAGGGATAAGAATCTATAATCCACTAGGGATTAAGATCGAATTGATTTTAATTTATTTTATTTTAATTGATGTGGAGTCATATCTGTTAGAGATATGGGCTTAACTCTGCTAGGGATCGAGTATATGAACCTTCCACTAGGGAAGCAAGTTCAAGCTATCTGCTGGGGATTGGGATTTGAGTTTGATTTCATAGATTTGTTTGGGGATGTATCCACTGGGAATAAGAGTTTGGTTGGATTTCTTTGATTTAGACTCTATTGGGAGTTGGTTTAATTTGGCTCCACTAGGGAGGTTGGTTTTTGAATTTGATTTGATTGCTTGACTTGTTTATATATGATTTGGGGCTCCACTAGGAAGAATCAGATTGGGTTAGTTTGAGTTAACGTATAGACACAATGGGTGTGCTACCCATTGAGAAGGGCTATCTGACTTTTCTCATGTTTATAAATCTAAAGGGATAGTTCTACTGCTGGGGTAGAGCTAACCTAGGTTTCCTTTTTCCTTTGGTGTGCAAGGCGCTAGGAAGAAGGCATAGCAGACTTACATCTTCTAAAGCGGCAAACAACCGCTAGGGTGACCTGTTGAATGCACAACAAATCAAATCTAACCTAGGGTGACTATTGAGTGAATGCCACTGGGGACTTATGTCAACTCAAAAGTAGTCAAGATTAATTTTATCTTAATTTCATGTGATTTGATATGGTTTGTTTGGTTTAGTTTGATTTCAAATTAAGGGCATATTCATTAGGGATATGAGCTTGGTCAAATTTGATAGATTTATTTAATGGACCATGTTGGTGTGCGATGGATCCACCGAGAAGGGGCTATATCAGAATTGTCCTATCTCAGATTTACAAATCCAAAGGGATAGTCTACTGTGGGGTAGAGCTAGCCAACCTAGAAGATTGCCTTTCGATGTGCAATGGTTGTGCTAGGAAGAAGGCATAGCAGACTTACATCTTTTAAAGTAGGGAAAAATTGTTGGGGTGACCTGTTGGTAGCACAATAAATCAAACTCAACTTAGGGGCGACTACTGAGTGAATGACGCTGGGGACTTATATCAATTCAAGAGTGGTCGATAATTTCTATGAGTTTTATTGACACTGCCCTAAAGATAGGATGCTTGCTTGGAAAAAGGTATTGCTAGTGGTGTCCTCCTAATCCACAAGTGAATATATATATTATATATATATATATATATATATATATATATATATATATATATGGTGGACCTGTTGGTGTGTAAGGGATCACACTAAGAAAGATATGTCAGTATTGACCTATGTCATATTTACTAGACAAATGGGAGAATTTGTACATCCAAGTGGTTACTAGGAAAGGGCTGTCCAATCGATAGTAACTTGGTGGTGTCTAAATTGGGTCACAAAGGATGTGATCCAAAATATAGTGCTCATAGTAGGTGCTACATTATCTAAGCCATGGAAAAGAAAGCCTATAGGTGTATGGTGGCCAACTCAAGAAGCGACTTGCATCGCCATGAGTGGTGTATCCTGAGGTGCGAGAACCAACCAACCTAAAGTGTATTTATCAATATGAGTGGTGTTTTCATCAGCATAGTGAGAACCAACCAACCTAAGGTGCTCATCGGTGTGCAATGATCAATCTGAAATGAAAGCGTGTAGGCTTACAACTTTTCAAGCGAGCTGGTAGTACATCGGGTGACACCTTGTAGTAGTGTACACTGACCTAGAGTAGTTGCTGAGTGAGTGTCACTAGGGGCGTTATCTCAAGTCAGAGTTTCCAGAGATAAAAGATATGTGTTTATTTTATATATTTTCATGTAGTTTGTGTTTTTATTGTGTCAATGAATGATAGGATGCTACTCAGGTTCTTTACACCTACCCAAAACACATCATGGCAGATTCACAAACAAGAACACTTTCAACATGGAAGAGAGTGAATTCAAAATGGAATTTTCATTGATGATAATTATTTTCAAACATGATTTATAATTTTTTTTTAAGTAAGCCCATTGATTAAAAGCATTGAGCGCTCTCCCGTATGATTAATAAGCTGATAAGATCCTTCTTGGTAGGCCTTTTTTATGGCAAAAGGGCCTTCCCAAGTGGGTTAAAACTTGCCTCTCATCTTACGATAGGCAACAATCGGTCTCTTTAGAACTGAAATAAGCTCTCCTACATGAAAAGCTCTAAGATGGACCAACTTGTTGTGAGCTTGAATTATTTTAGCTTTGTACAACTTGAGGTTTCAGCATGATGCATGCATCTCTCCTCCAAACCTTCTCTTCTAAGCAACTTGGTGTTCTTCTCTTTGTGATCTTGCTACCACTATCCTAAGTGATGGGAGTTTGACTTCTAATGGTAGAACAGCTTCAAACCCATACACTAAGGAGAAAGGAGTAAACTGAGTTAGAGTTCTATATATGGTGTGGCAGGCCCATAAGGCTTCAACTAACTACTCATGCTACTGTGGCTTGTTGTTGTCGAGTGTCTTCTTCAATATTTGGATGAGAGTTTTATTGAAGGCTTCTGCTAAGCCATTTTCCCTCGGGTAGTTGATGGTAGAATATCTCCAATATATGCTATGTTTGTAGGCAAAGTTGTTGATCTTCATACTCTTGAATGCAATAACATTATCAGATATAATTCATCAAGGCACACCGAACCTATATGATATGGTTCTAAAAAGCTGAGCACATCTTTGTGACATCTCTAAGTAGAATTTCCTTCGACCATTTAGAAAAGTAGCCAAAAGTAGCTAAGATAAACTGATAATCCTTAGAAGAAGGAGGATCAATCAAACCCACTATGTCGATACCCCAACACTTGAATGGCCATGAGGCCAATGTAGGATGTAGAATGTTGGGTGGTTGGTGTAGGACCACACTGTGTATTTGACATTGGTGGCATCTCTTTTCCATATCCATGTAATATTTAATCATCGAAGGCCAATAGTATCCTAGTCTTTTGATCTTAGCTTTCATCTTTGGACGGATTGGTTGGCTGCACATAATCCTGAGTGTACCTCAGTCATGATCTTACGTGCTTCATGCTTGTCTAAACAACATAACCACATATGATCAAAAGACCACCGGTATATGACACCATCCACAAGAGCATAGGAAAGTACTCTCTGCTTCATCAGATGGACTTGGGACTTCTCTTAAGGTAGTTTGCATTTATTTAGGTAATCCATGAATTTTTGCCTCCAATCTAACTTCCCATCCTTCTTGTCAATGGCAACCTCCCCTTCAAGAGAGTACTTTTTGATGAGTTTAATATCAATAATGGATAAGACTTGTCTATTTTGGACTTTTATTAATATGAACTCTTCCTCCAAACATGCCAACTCCTTGACAAGCTTGGCTAAAGCATATGCTATGACGTTCTCTCCTCGAGGAATCTTATAAATGGTAACCTCTAGGATTTGGTGCAACAACTCCATGGTGTACTTATGGTAGTGATGGAGCTTAGGCTTTATAACCTTATAGGACCCAACGATTTGGTTAATAACTAGCTGAGAATCCCCGAAGATGATGATGTTTTGGAAGCTTAGAGTAATGGCTAACTCCAGACCAGCAATCAGAGCCTCATATTTAGCTTCATTGTTGGTAGAAGGATTGGACATATGATATGAGAATTTGATCACATCACGGTCCAGAGTTAAGAGAACTATTCCTACCCTTTCCTTTCTTGGAATAGTAGATTGTGGTTCTTCTCCTCTTTGAGAGGAAGTCGCACCATTAAAGTACATCTCTTAGCGGTGAATGCTGGTATCCCCTAAATTCATGATTTGTTCATCGGGGTAATAATCATTAAGCAGAGAGTTGGCATGAAGTGGGGTGTGCTACTAAGATATCTACTAGCGCTTGTCCTTTCACCGCATAGAAGGGTACAAAGGTAATGTTAAACTGTGAGAAGATCATGGACCATCGTGCCAACCATCCAAATAGCATCGACCATGTCATGAGATATTATAGTGGATTAATCTTAGAGATTAAGTTTACCTTATGAAGAAGCATGTAGTGCTGTAGCTTTTGGGATGCAAAGATTAAAGCTAGGAAATTATTTTAAATGGGTGGATAATTAGCCTCAACAAGGATTAGATGATGGCTGAGGCAGTATAGTGCATTTTCCTTCCATTTGTTATTGGCTTGGGCCAATAAAGCACTAAGGGAGTCATCTAATGTAGCAGAGTATAGTATGAGCGGCTTGCCCGAGATAGGGGCTGCTAGAATTGGCAACGTCATCAGATAATGCTTGAAGTCTACGAAGGCATGCTCACACTTATCATCCAACTTAAACTTGGCATCCCTTTTGACAAGTTCTTAGAATGGATAACATCTTCTTAATAGGTTGGATATAAAGCATCTTAGATATGCTAACCACCCTTGGAATGATCTAAGTTGTGTTAAACTTTTAGAGGGTGGCATTTCTAATATCACCTTGATCTTCTCCGGATCAATTTCAATTCCCTAGTGTTGGACAACAAATCCAAGGAATTTCCTGAAGCTACTATGAATGCACATTTCAGGGGGTTCATTTTGAGGTTAAATTTTCTTAACTGTTTGAAAACTACTCTCAAGTCAAAGAGATGGTCTTCTTTTTCTCTACTTTTGACCATGAGAACATTGACATAGCACTCGACTTGATGATGAATGAGTTCATCAAGGATTCGAGTGATAGCTCAGCGGTATATAAGGACATTTTAAGGATAAAGGGCTTGACCATATAAATAGATTATGATCGGGGTTCTAAAAGTAGTGTTTATTTTATCTTGATATCTTTATTTGGAATCTAATGTGAGGCTCCACTTCCTCCTCCAAGTCTATTTCCGCTCCCTTTTATTTTCTTTTTCATTTTCTCTTTTCTTTTCTTTATCCTTTTCTCTTTCTTTTTCTCTTTCTTCTATTTTTAAACTTTGGCCAAGTTCATGAGAATAGACTTGTTGACTTTGTGGGAGGTAGTAAGCTGCATCATCATATATGCCGACCTTGTGAACTGTAAATGACTTGAGATCTCCTTTGACATAATAGACGATCCCACCTCTGACAAACTTCATATACTGATGTAGAGAAGATGGAACTATGTTGTTCTCATGTATCCATGGTCTCCCAAGCAAATCTTTGAAAGATGTATGAATTATAATGTGAAACTTGGCCGATCTTCCAATCATCTATGCCAACACTATGGAACCTAAGGCTTATTGACCTCACTTTTGGAGTGTGGATTCAATCTTCCCATCTTAGTATTAGGAGTCTTCTAGATACTAAGACTTCCATAGTCATAAGACACTTTAGGTAAACACTTAACCTAAGCCTAAAGACTTAGAAGGGTTAACCATAGGGTTAGGTTATGCCTTAGGGATTAGGATAATCCACCTACCCTACAACCAAAATCCAATCCATGTTCACCTTCTCAAACCAAACATCAAGTTCAATTCAAACATCAAATTTAAATCCAAATCCAAACCCAAATTCAAAAACCAAATGATTGAAGCCCATGATCAAATCCAAACTTGAAACCCTTCCTAAGCCATATGACCTATCCCATGGACTTAGCCAAAGTTTAATCTAAATCAATCCAAAATCAATTGATTTTCTCATAATCATTTTATATTTTCAATCATCTTCCTAAATATAAATCAAATCTACATTTAAATGATCAAAACTAAATGAAACTAAATCAAATTAAATTAAAATCCTTCTGCCAATATATAACCTATCCACAGGACTTAGCAAATCTTAATCCAAATTAAGTCAAACTCAATTGATTTTCTCACAAATCAATCATATTTTCAATCATCTTCACAAATTTAAATGAAATATTCATTTAAATCATCAAAATTAAATCAAACGAAATCAAAATCAGAACTTAGCCACATGACTCAACTCCATGGACTTAGCCAAATTCCATCATTATAAAACCCAAATTCAATTGATTTTCTCATGAATCAATCATGCCTTCAATCATATTCACAAATATAAATGAAATCTACAGTCATCAAGAAAAACCAAAATCAACCCAAATCAAACCCAACTTAACCCATTTGACTTGAAATGTTCAAAAGAACCAAAATCCATTTGAACCCAAGCTAATTGCAATTGAATTTATATATCAATCCAAAATCCATATATAAACTCAACTAAATCAAACTCGCCCAAAATCAAACCAACTAAGCTTGGTCCACTTGACCCCAGTGGACCTATTTGATCCAAGTTCTAATCCTTCCCAAATTGGATTGAACCCCATCAAAACCTCCCATCATGATTGTTGATCACCCTAGGTTGATCAATTATCACAAATTAGGTCAAACCAAGTCAACTTGGTCATTTGACCAAGTCAACCCCTTAACTCATATGAACCCAAACTAGCCAAATTATAACCTAAGATTCAAATCCCTTGAAACCAATGTTTCATACCAAATCAAAATCATTATTTGAATATGACTTGACCATCAATTGAGTGAAACCAAACCCAATTGGTCCTCTTGACCCAAGTTGACCCAAATTAACCTAAAAGACCAAATTGGGTCAAATCAAAATATAAATCAAATTGATTGCAACTAATGGCTCAAGTTCATTCTAAATTCATTGTTGAACTTGACCAAAGCCATGATTGGACCCAATTGAACCCACTCAAATTGACCTAAATGTTCAAGTTGGTCTAAAGAAAACCAACTCCAAATTATTGAAATCAAAGCCATAATAATCTTCTATTGGTCAACTAAACCCAAACCAACACCCAACCCAAGTCAATTTTACCAATTTGGTCAAATAGGTCAACTTAACCCATTTGACCCAAATGAATTCAAATGAGCCAAAATCAAATCTAACCAACAAAAACCAAACCAATTGAACCAAAATATCTCAAATGATCATATGAACTTGACCCAACCTTTGGTTTGACCAAATTTGACCAATTGGTCAACATGACTCAACCTAACCCAATTTGACCTAAATGAGTCAAATTGAGCCTAACCAAATCAACTCCAATTGACTTGAAATTTGGACTAACCCACTTTTGGCTTATTGCAAATCTACCCAAATCAAATCCAATGCTAAATGATCATTAAACCTTTGGATCAAGGGGATCACATGAGACAAATCACCCATGTAAGTGGTCATTTCCATTACTTGGCCACTTGGTACTCTCCCAATGGTCCACCTAGGACACGCTAACCTAACGAGGGGTGGTTGGGTTGGCCATGACCCATGGGAGGTGAAATCACCTCACCCTCCCAATTGGAGCATTTGAAACCCATAGGACACATGATTCCTCCTTGGTATCCACCTCCACACCTTCAACCAACCAAGTCGAGCCAACTCACCTCCTCCCTACCACTACCACGAGATGGTTGATGCCACTAAAAGCCAAACTTGATCCCATCCAATCAAGATGAAGGGGTATACACCCCTCATTTCTACTCAAACACATAAAAAATCATTCCTAAGAGCCCCCAGTCCACTAGAGCCATTCCCTAAGCTCCCAAGCTCATTCTTCGATTAGAAAATGCCATTCTCGTTTGTCCCGAAATAGGACACTCCCATTTCTGACCTAACTTCCCTATTTCTCCATAAAACTCAAATTAACTTTGCACGCACCTTCCCTAGGCCTCGTCAAGCATGAATGAATCATCTCCCAAGATTTTTGGAGGTGGGATTTCAATCAAAGCCAAGCACTAAATCATTGATTCATGGCCTTCTGAGTCAACATCGAGGAATTGATCCAATTCTTGCTGAGCAGGGCTTCATCTCCACTAGATGAAGCTTCTTCAATCATTCAAGCTGCTAGTTTTGAGCTCTAGTGAGGTATACTACCAAAATTGATCCTTAAGTAAAATTAGGTTGGAGCTTTTTGAAGAAAATGTGCATCTCATGTGATCTTGATCGTTAGATCCCCTCCGATCGATGTCATGAATGTGTGGGATCCTTTTAGAGTTGATCTGAGCTCGAGTATGATCGAAACAAGTAAGTAATGGTGGATGGACTCCATTCTCCCTCACTCGCATGATGTTAGATGCATCATTCCATGATCAAAATGGGCGTCATGATTAGATCGACTAGATTGATCGATTTAATCCTGTATAATTAATCATTATTGTCTGATCTCAACTTAGATGACGGACTAGAAAGCATGTCCACCACCATCATAAAAGGGTTGAGTCAGATAAGTTTTAAGTAGCCAATCCCACGATGCCATGTGGAAAGCACACCGCGTCAACGTGCCATGTGGCGCCAACAGGATTAGGCAATTAAGCTTAATTAATCATTTTAATGGATGAAACTTCTAAAAATCTTAAAAAATCATAGAGAAATAAAAATAAAAATAAATACTCATTTTAAAGATATTTCAGAGGGTAATTAATTAAAAATGATCTGAACTAATTTTGAATAGTAATTAAAGTTTATTTGAAAATTGATTAGTTTAATTACTTCTTAATTACTAGAGCAATTAATCCCAAATTTTATCGGTTAATTTAATAGGATGGCCTCTACCTCCCATGATTTTATTAGGATTTATTGCTCATTTAATTCATAAAATTGACTAATTAAACCTTAACTACTCTTTTAAGTTAATTAATGATTAGTTAATCCCATGAATAGTAATAACTTAGTTAATTAAGTTTATTAATCATTGTTCAACAGTAAACGAACAAAGAAATAGGGTTGGGACCCCTTTCCCTAAGTTCATTTCACCCTTTTTTTAAAATGAAATTAATTAAAATTTAACTAATTAATTAAATAACTTAATAAAATTGAAATTATAATCACATCAAACCTTAATTAATTAAATCTTAGGGGTAGATCTTTTGTTTAAAAACCTAAAGGAGTTTAATGAAATTATGGTTTAGTC
>JAKCPB010001993.1:0-68669 GCA_021442155.1 Cymbidium sinense | reverse complement strand
AAAACTAATAAAACTTATAAACTAATAAACTAAATAATTAAATAAATTAAAAACTAATAATAACTAAACTAATAAACTAAATAATAATAACTAATAACTAATAACTAACTAAAACTAATAATAACTAAATAACTAATAACTAAACTAATAACTAAAACTAAATAACTAAACTAGCTAATAAATAAAAAAAACTAACTAATAATAACTAAACTAATAACCTATAAACTAAACTAACTAAAAATAATAATAAATTAAAACTAACTAATAAGCTAATAACTAACTAATAATAACTAATAACTAATAATAACTAATAAAACTAATAAACTAAAATAAACTAAACTAATAACTAATAAAATAACTAAACTAACTAATAAAAACTAATAAAATAACTAATAACTAATGAACTAATAACTAACTAAAATTAAAAACTAACTAATAACTAACTAAAAAAACTAACCTAAAACTAACTAACAAATAATAACTAATAAACTAAATAACTAACTAACTAATAACTAAAACTAATAAACTAAATAAATAATCAACTAATAATAATAACTTACTAATAATAACTAATAAAATAATAATAACTAATAATAAACTAAATAATAATTAAATAATAATAATAAAAAATAAGCTAATAACTAATTAAATAATTAACTAATAATAGCTAAATAACAAACTAATAAAATTAACTAAACTAAAAACTAATAAAGCTAATAAAATAAAAGAATAACTAATAAGTAAACCTAACTAATAACTAATAATAACTAAATAACTAATAATAATACTAAACTTAATAACTAAAACTAATAAAACTAACTAATAAATAAAAACTAAAACTAATAATAATAACTAATAACTAACTAACTAACTAATAAATAAAACTAAAAAAATAAATTAAATAATTAATCTAATAATAAAACTAACTAACTAATAAACTAATAACTAATAATTAATATTAATAATAAACTAAACTAATAAACAAAAAAGCTAACAAAACTAATAAACTAATAATAAAAATAACTAACTGATAATAATAAAAACTAATAATAAACTAAATACCTAATAACTAATAAAACTAACTAACTAAAACTAATAAACAAAAACTAAATAAACTAATAAACTAATAAACTATTAAACTAATAAAATAATAACTAACTAATAACTAATAAAGTAATATGTAATAAAAACTAACTAACTAAAAGCTAAATAACTAACTAATAACTAATAAACTAATAACTATACTAATAACTAAACTAAAAAACTAAAAACTAAACCTAATAACTAATAAAACTAATAAACTAACAAATAACTAAACTAAAACTAACTAACTAATAACTAATAATAAACTAAACTAATTAACTAATAAATAAACTAAAACTAATAACTAATAAGCCTAATAATAACTAAATAAATAAATAACAAATAACTAAATAGCTAATAATAAATAAGCTAACAAATAAAACTAAACTAATAAATAATTAACTAATAACTAAAACTACATAAACTAAAAAACCTAATAACTAAAATTGACTAACTAATAAAAAGTAATAACTAATAAATAAATAAACTAAAACTAACTAAAAACTAACTAAAACTAAACTAATAAAACTAATAACTAATAATAACTAATAAAATGAACTAAAAAACTAAACTAACTAATAACTATAACTAAAACCTAATAAAACTTATAACTAACTAACTAATAACTAATATTAATTACTGACTAAAACTAACTAAAACTAATAAAACTAAACTAATAATTAACTAATAATAATAATAAATAATAATTAACTAAGAAAAACTAACTAAACTAAATAATTAATAACTAATAATAAATAACTAAACTAAATAATAACTAAACTAATTACTTAGAATAATAACTAAAACTAACTAATAACTAATAACTAACTAACTAATAATAAAATAACTAAAACCAACTAACTAAACTAAAAAAACTAATAACTAAATAAAACTAATAAAATAAAAACTAAATAATAGAACTAACTAACTAATAAATAAATAACTAATAATTAAACCTAATAAAGCTAATAAACTTATAACTAACTAATAAACTAATAATAATAAAAATAATTAATAATAATAACTAATAATAACTAAAAATAACTAATAACTAACTAATAAAAATAATCACTAAACTAATAATAATAACTAATAAAATAATAAACTAATGATTAATAATAAATTAATAAAATAACTAATAAAACTAAACTAAAACTAACTAGCTAATAAAGCAATAAACTAACTAACTAATAAAAATAACTAATAATAAATAATAATAATAAAACTAACTAAAAATAATAATAACTAACTAATTACTAACTAATAATAATAAACTAATAATAATAACTAAACTAAACTAATAACTAATAACTAATAAAACTAACTAATAACTAATAAAACCTAAATAACTAACTAAAACTAAACCTAAAACTAATAAAATTAATAACTAAATAACTAACTAATAATAACTAAAAACTAAACTAATAACTAAACTAACTAATAACTAATAAACTAAAACCTAATTAACTAATAAGCTAAAACTAATAAACTAAATAACTAAATAATAACTAACGAAAACCTAGTAAAATAATAACTAAAACTAATGAAACTAATAATTAACTAAACTAATAAAACTAAATAATAACTAAAACTATTAATAAAACTAATAACTAATAAAAACTAACTGAACTAATTACTAATTATAACTAAATAACTAACTAATTAATAAAAATAACTAATAAAACTAATAATAATAACTAGTAAACTAAAAAAACTAAATAACCTAATAAAACTAATTAAACTAAACTAAAAAATAATAAATAATAAACTAAAAAATAAATAACTTAACTAATAACTAATAAATAATAAATCCAATAACTAAAACTAAATAAAACTAACTAATAAATAACTAATAAACTAATACCTAAACTAACTAAAACTAACTAAACTAATAATAACTAATAAATAACTAATAAATAAATAGCCTAATAACTAATAAAAACTAATAATAAAACTAAACTAATAACTAAATAATAACAAATAATGAAAAACTAAATAAAACTAACTAAACTAAACCTAATAACTAATAAAAACTAATAAATCTAATAATAAGTAACTAATAGTAAAACTAAATAACTAAATAATAACTAATAAACTAATAAACTAATAATAAACTAATAAATTAAAAATAATAGCTAAACTTAATAATTAAAAAAACTAACTAACTAATAACTAAAAACTAATAAACTAACTAAATAATAAATTAACTAACTAATAAACTAATAACTAAATAACTAACTAATAACTAATAAAACCTAATAAACTAAATGATAAAAATAATAAATAACTAAATAACAAACTAATAAACTAATAACTAACTAAAACTAACTAATAACTAATAATTAAAACTAATAGCTAAAAATAAATAATAAAAACTAAACTAACTAAACTAATAACTAATAACTAAAACTAATAATAATAATAACTAACCAAAACTAATAAAACTAATAAAACCTAATAACTAAACTAATAACTTAACTAACTAAACTAATAAACTAAATAACTAATAATAACTACAATAATAATAAACTAAAAACTAAATAATAATAATAATAACTAACTAAAAAATAATAACTAAACTAACTAAATAATAATAACTAAACTAAAACCTAATAAAACTAATAACTAATAATTAACTAATAATAACTGAACTAATAACTAATAATAACTAACTAAAAAATTAGAACTAATAAACTAATACCTAAACTAACTAATAATTAAAAACTAACTAAACTAACTAATAATAATAACTAACTCAAAAACTAAACTAATAAATAACTAATAAATAAACTAACAACTAATAATAGATAAACTAATAACTAAAAACTAATAATAACTAATAATAATTACTAAAAAACTAAACTAATAACTAATAACTAATAAAACCTAATAAATAAACTAACAAAACAAATAACTAAAATTAATAAAACTGATAAAAAATAAACAAATAACTAATTAATAACTAATAAACTAATAAAACTAATTAATAAAAAAATCTAATAACTAAAATAATAACTAAAAAACTAAATAAAATGAAACTAATAACTAACTAACTAATAAAATAAACTAATAATAAAACTAACTTTAATAACTAATAATAATAACTAACTAATAATAACTAATAACTAAAACTAAATAACTAAACTTAAAACTAATAATACTAAACCTAATAAAACTAAACTAATAAAACTAATAAAACTAAATAACTAAATAGATAAACTAATAACTAAAAAACTAAATAACTAACTAACTAAACTAAAACTAATAACTAATAACTAATAAAATAATAAACTTATAACAAACTATTAACTAAACTAATAATAACTAAATATAACTAATAAAAGTAATAATAATAATAAAATAATAACTATATAATAATAATAATAATAATTAAAACTAACTAAATAATAAACTAAAAACTATCTAATAACTAATAAACTAAAACCTAATAAATAAACCAATAAAACTAATACAACTAATAAAACTATCAATAACTAAACTAATAACTAATAGCTAATAAATAATAAATAATAACATACCAAAACTAATAATAATAAAACTAATAAAACTAATAAGTAATAATAATAAAATAAATAATAAAACTAATAACTAATAAATAACTAACTAATAATTAATAATAATAAAAAATAATAATAAATAACTAATTAATAATAAAACTAGTAACTAATAAAGCTAATAATAACTAAACTAAAAACTAACTAATAATAACAAAACTAATAACTAATAAAAACTAAATAAAAAACTAAAAAAGTAATTAACTAATAACTAATAACTAATAATAATAATAATAATAATAACTAACTAAATAACTAACCTAAAACTAATAACAACTAATAATAAAAACTATAATAACTAACTAATAAAAACTAGCTAAAACTAATAACTAATAATAACTAATAATAACTAAGAATAACTAAAATAACTAATAACTAATAAAAACTAATAAACTAATAATTAATAATAATTAATAACTAATAACTAATAATTAAATAAATAATAACTAATAATTAAATAAGTAAAAAAATAATAATAATTAACAAATAATAAAACTAATAAAACTAATAAGTAAATAACTAATAAACTAAACTAAATAACTAACTAATAATAACTAATAATAACAAATAACTAATAAAACTAATAAAAAACTAACAAACTAATAATCACTAATAACAATAATAAAATAACAAACTAATAAACCTAATAACTAATAATAACTAAACTAATAAGCTAATAACTAAATAAATAACTAAACTAATAAACAAAATAACTAAAACTAATAATAACTAATTAACTAATAACTAATAAAATAATAGCTAATAAACTAATAACTAAAACTAACTAACAAATAATAACTAAATAACGAATAACTAAAACTAATAATAATAATAATAAAACTAACTAATAACTAATAACTAACTAATAAACTAATAACTAATAATAAATTAATTAATAATAAATAACTAATAACTAAATAATAACTAACTAACTAATAATAAACTAATAAAACTAAACTAAACTAATAATAATAAACTAATAAACTAAATAAACTAATAATAACTAAACTAATAAACTAATAACTTAAACTAATAACTAATAATTAATAAAACTAATAACTAATAACTAACTAAACTAATAACCTAAACAACTAACCTAATAATTATGAATAACTATAAACCAAATAACTAACTAATAAAAGCCTAAATCACTAAAACTAAATAAAAAACTAATAAACTAATAAAAATAACTAAAAACTAATAACAAATTAACTAATAATAAAACTAATAATAAATAATAACTAATAACTAATAAAACTAAAAACTAATAACCTAATAATATTAAAAACTAACTAATAATAACTAAATAACTAAACTAAACTGAATAAAAAACTAAAAAATAATAAAATTTAAACTAAATATTAATAAACTAACTAACTAATAAAGCTAAACTAATATACTAATAAATTAATAAAAACTAAATAAACTAACTAAACTAATAAACTAAATAATAATAACTAATAATAAATAACTAATAATAAATAACTAAACTAATAAAAACTAACTAATAACTAAAAAATAAACTAATAACTAAATTAACTAATAAATAATAATAAAAATTAAAATAAATAATAATAATAATATAAACTAATAAACTAAATAACTAATAAATAATAACTAAAATAATTAATAAACTAAAAAATCAACTAAACTAATAACTAATAAAAACTAACTAAAACTAAAAATAACTAATAAAACTAACTAAGTAATAACTAATAACTAATAACTAATAATAATAATAACAATATATATAACTAATAACTAACTAATAACTAAACTAATAAAACTAATAACTATTAATAATAAACTAATAATAACTAAACTAATAATAATAAACTAATAAAACTAATAACTAATTAATAACTAAACAAAAATCTAAACCTAATAATAACTAGAACTAGAAACTAATAATTAATAACTAAATTAATAACTAATAAAACTAAAACTAATAATAATAACTAATAACTAATGAAAACTAAATAAACTAACTGACTAAACTAAAATAACTAACTAATAAAGTAATAACTAATACTAACTAACTAATAATAACTAACAAAACCTAATAACTAAATAACTAATAAAACTAAACTAATAATAAATAACTAACCAATAACTAATAATAATAAACTAATAATAACTGACTAAACCTAATAACTAAATAATTAATAAGACTAAACTAATAATAAATAACTAGCTAATAACTAATAATAATAAACTAATAACTAATAACTTATAAACTAATAACTAATAACTAATAACTAACTAAAAAACCTAACTAATAAACTAAACTAAACTAACAACTAATAATAATAAACTAATAACTAATAATAATAACTAGATATAATAACTAAAATTAATAAAAACTTAATAATAACTAATAATATACTAATAAAACTAATAACTAATAAACTAAAAAACTAATAAAACTAATAAATTAAAACAAATAAACTAATAACTAAGTAATAACTAAAATAATACTAATAATAATAATAATAACTAATAAATCAAAAATTAACTAACTAATAAATAACTAATAAATAAACTAAATAACTAATAATAAATAAACTAATAACTAATAAACTAAACTAAAAACCTAAAATTAGTAACTAAACTAATTAATAATAACTAAATTAATAACTAAATAATATCTAATAAACTAATAACCTATTAAAAATAATAATACTAATAATAACTAATAAATAAAACTAACTAATAACTAATAAAACCTAATAATATAAACTAATAATAAACTAAAAATATCTAAAAACTATATAAAAACTTAAAACTAATAAAACTAACTAAATTAATAAACTAATAACTAATAGTAACTAATAATAAAAATAAATTAAACTAATTAACTAATAATAATAAACTAAATAATTAAACGAATAACTAATAAAACTAATTAAACTAGCTAATAATAAAACCTAGAAAACTAATAAACTAAAAACTAAAACTAATAATAATAATAATAACAAAACTAAATAACTAATAAAACTAGTAATAATAATTAATAAATAAATAACCTAACTAAAACTAATAACTAATAACTAATAATAAACTAATGAAAACTAACTAATAGTAACTAAAATTAATAATAATAACTAACAAATATCTAATAAAAACAAAACTAATAAATAACTAATAAACCTAAAAAATTAATAACTAAACTAATAATAAAATAAATAATAATTAATAACTAATTAACTAATAAACTATAAGCTAAACTAATAACTAATAATAACTAATAACTAATAATAATAACTAAATAATAAAACTAATAAAAAATCTAAATAAAAATAAAATAACTAATAATAAACGTAATAAAACTAAATAATCAAAACTAACTAAAAAACTAATAAACTAATAACTAAATAAACTAATAAACTAATTAATAAACTAATTAATAAATATCTAACTAATAAATAACTAATAAAACTAATAAACTAATAAATTAATAAAACTAATAATTAAATAACTAATAAAGCTAATAAAATAAAACTAACTAATAACTAACTAATAAACAAAACTAATAAACCTAATAAACTAATTACTAATAATAATAACTAATATAAATAATAAACTAATAAAAACTAATAAACTAATAACTAATAATAAACTAATACTAATAATAATAACTAATAAAATAAAACTACTTAATAAACTAACTAAATAAAAAACAAACAAATAAACTAATAACTAAAACTAATTAAAAACTAAAAACCTAATAATAAAAACTAAATAAATAACTAAACTAAACTAAAAAACTAAACTAAATTAATAAACTAAACTAATAAACTAATAATTAACTAACTAATAACTAATAATAACTAACTAATAATAACTAAACTAAATAACTAATAATAATAAATAAATAAAAATTTATAATAAATAACTAACTAAACTAATGCTAACTAACTAATAAGAATTAAACTAATAACTAACTAACTAATAAACTAAACTAAAAAACTAATAAATAATAACTAAAAACTAATAACTAATAAAAATAAAATAACTAACTAACTAATAATAAATAATAAAAATAAATAAACTATTAACTAATAATAATAATAATAATAACGAATAAAACTATCTAATAACTATTAAAAACTAAAAACTAACTAATAATAAAATCTAACTAAACCCTAAATAATAACTAAACTAATAACTAACTAATAAAATTGATAACTAATAACTAATAACTATACTAATAAACAAATAATAAACTAATAACTAACTAATAATAACTAATTAACTAATAACTAATAAACCTAATAATAATAAACTAATAAATAAATTAATAAATAAATAATAAAACTAATAAAAACTAATAAATAATAATTAACAACTAAAACTAATAACCAAACTAACTAATAAACTAACTAAACTAAATAACTAACTAATAAAATAAAACTAACTAAATAAACTAACTAAACTAAAAACTAACTAATAAACTAATAACTAAAACTAACTAAAATTAAAACCAAATAATAAAAACTAAATAACTAAACTAAACTAAACTAATAAACTAAATAACTAATAAACTAAACTAATAAACTAAAAACTAAATAACTAATAACTAATAATGAATAACTAATAATAAAAAAACTAAATAACTAACTAATAAAAATTAATAACTAAGCTAACTATCTAATAATAAAATAACTATTAAAACTAATAAAAATTGATAACTAATAATAATAAACTAATAAAATAAATAAACAAATAAAACTAATAACTAAACCTAATAACTAATAAAATAACTAACTAATAAATAAATAACTAATAAACTAAAAATATAATAAATAACTAATAACTAAAATAACCTAACTAATAAACTAAAAACAAACTAAACTAATAACTAATAAATAACTAATAACTAATAATAACTAACTAAACTAAAACTAATAATAGAAACTAAACTAATAATTAATAAATAATAAAACCTAAAAACTAAAACATAAACTAAATTGTAAACCTAATAAACTAAAAACTAATAATAACCAATTAACTAATAATAAAACCTAAATAATAACTAAACTAACTAACTAATAACTAACTAATAATAAACTAATAATAACTAAAAACTAACTAAATAAATAAATAACCAATAAAAACTAAATAAAATAAAAAAAACTAAAACTAATAAAACTAATAAAACTAATAAACTAATAACTAAATAATAAGAACTAAAGTTAAATAAACTAACTAAACAAAATAAACTAAAAAACTAACTAAACTAAACAAATAACTAAACATATATAACTAATAACTAATAACTAAATAAATAACCAACTAATAAGTAAAATAACTAAAACTAATAAACTAACTAATAACTAATAACTAAACTAATTAACTAATAAACTAACTAACTAATAATTAACTAATATCCTAACTAACTAACTAATAAAAACTAAGCTAAACTAAAAACTAATAACTAATAACTAACTAAACCTAAAATAACTAACTAATAAAACTAATATAATAAACTAAACTAATAATTAAACTAACAAATAATAATAATAATAAATAATAACTAATAAAACTAACTAAACTAATAACAAATAACTAATAATAACTAATAAAACTAATAAAGTAAACTAATAAACTAATAAGTAAACTAACTAATAATAACTAAACTAATAAACTAAATAATAACGTTAACAAACTAATAATAATAAAATTAAATTAATAAAACTAATAATAATAACTAATAATAAAAATAACTAATAACTAATAAACTAATAAATAACTAACTAAACTAATTAATAGTTAATAATAACTAAAACTAATAATAACTAATAAAGCCTAATAAACTAAAATTAACTAATAATAACTAACTTAAATAAAACTAATAATAATAACTAAAAGTAATAACTAATAATAATAAAAAATCTAACTTAAACTAACTAATAAAACTAACTAATAACTAAAAACAATAACTAATAACTAATAACTCATAACTAAATTAATAATAAAACTAAAAACCTAAATAATTAACTAAAACTAAACCTAAAACTAATAAAACTAATAACTAAATAACTAGCTAATAAAAACTAAAAACTAAACTAATAACTAAACTAACTAACTAATAAACTAAAACCTAAATAACTAAAACTAAAACTAATATACTAAATAACTAAATAATAACTAACTAAAACCTAATAAAATAAGAACTAAAAATAATAATAACTAAAACTAATAAAATTAATAACTAGCTAAACTAATAACTAAACTAATAACTATCTAATAACTAAAACTAATAATTAAACTAATAACTAATAAAAACTAACTAAACTAATATCTAATAATAATTAAATAACTAACTAACTAATAAAAATAACTAATAAAACCAATAATAATAAACTAATAAACTAATACTAAATAACCTAATAAAACTAACTTAACTAAACTAAAAAGACTAAAAAATAATAAACTAAAAAATAAATAACTAAACTAATAACTACTAAATAATAAAACTAATAATTAAAACTACATAAAACTAACTAATAAATAACTAATAAACTCACACCTAAACTAATTAACTAACTAATAAACTAACTAAAACTAAATAAACTAAAAACTAATAACTAATAATAACTAACTAATAACTAATAAATAAATAACCTAATAACTAATAAAAACTAATAATAGAACTAAACAAATAACTAATAAACTAATAACTAACTAATAATAAATAATAAACTAATAACTAAATAAAACTAAACCTAATAATTAATAAAAACTAATAATAACTAATATTAACAAACTAATAATAAAATTAAATAACTAAATAATAATTAATAAACTAATAAACTAATAATAAAATAATAAACTAAAACTAATAACTAAACCTAATAATTAAAAAACTAATTAACTAATAATTTAAAACTAATAAACTAATAACTAAATAATAAAATAACTAATAAATAAACTAACAACTAAATAACTAACTAATAACTAATAAAACCTAATAAACTAAATAATAAAAATAACTAAATAACTAACTAATCAACTAATAACTAACTAAAACTAATAACCAATAACCAATAACTAAAACTAATAGCTAAAACTAAATAATAAAAACTAAACTAACTAAACTAACTAATAATTAAAACTAATAATAATAATAACTAATTAAAACTAATAAAACTAATCAATAATAAAATTAAAAACTAATAAAACTAATAAAGCCTAATTACTAAACTAATAACTAATAATAACTAATAACTAAACTAATAAAACTAATAACTAAAACTAATAATAATAACTAATAACTAATAACTAATAATAACTAAAATAATAATAAACTAAAAACTAAATAATAATATTAACTAATAACTTACTAAAACTAATAACTAAACTAGTAACTAAAGTAACTAAATAATACTAACTAAATTAATGACCTAGTAAAATTAATAATTAATAACTTATAATAAACCTAGTAACTAACTAATAACTACTAACTTCTTAATAACTAATTTCTAAATAATAATAGTTAAACTAATATTAACTAACTCAAAAACTAGAACTAATAAACTAATAACTTAACTAATTAATAACTAAAAACTAGCTAAACTAATTAATAATAATAACAAAAAAACTAAAGTAATAAATAACTAATAAATAAACTAATAACTAATAATAAATAAACTAATAATTAAAAACTAATAATAACTAATTATAATAATTAAAAACTAATAACTAAAACTAATAACTAACTAATAACTAATAAACTAATAAAACTAACTAATAATAAATAATAACTAATAAATAAATAAAAAACTAAATAAAATAAAACTAATAACTAAATAACTAATAATAATAATAACTAACTAACTAATAAAATAAACTAATAATAAAACTAACTAATAATAAACTAATAACTAACTAATAAAATAACTAAACTAAAAACTAATAATAATAAACCTAATAAAACTAACTAAAACTAGTAAAACTAATAAACTAAATAACTAAATAACAAAACAAATAACTAAAAAACTAAATAACTAACTAACAACTAATAACTAATAAATAAATAACTAACTAAATTAAAACTAATAACTAATAGCTAATAAACTAATAAAATATTAATTAACTAAGAACTAAACTAATAATAACTAATAATAACTAAATTAATTAATAAATAACAATAACAATAACAAACTAATAATAAACTAATAATAACTAAAATAATAATAATAATAATAATAATAATAATAATAATAATAATAATAATAACAGTAATAATAATAACTAAAACTAACTAAATAATAAACTAAAAACTAATAAACTAAAACCTAATAAATAAACTAATAAAACTAAAAATAACTAAACTAATAACAAATAACTAATAACTTATAAATAATAAATAATAACTAACTAAAACTAATAATAATAAATGAAAACTAATAATAATAAAACTAATAAAATTAATAACTAATAATAATAAAACTAATAATAAAACTAATAACTAACTAATAACTAACTAATAATTAATAATAACTAAAAATAATAATAAATAACTAACTAATAACTAATAAAAACTAAATAAAAACTAAAAAAATAATTAACTAATTACTAATAACTAATAAATAATAATAATAATAACTAACAAACTAAATAACTAACCTAAAACTAATAATAACTAATAATAAGTAATAACTAATAAACTAATAATAATAACTATGCAATAATAAAACTAATAAAACTAACTAAAATAATTAATAAACTCGACTAAATAACTAACTAATAATAATAACTAATAACTAAATAAAACTAATAAAAATAACTAATAAAAATAAACTAATAATAATAACTAAATAAAAAACAAACTAATAATTAATAACTAATAAACTAATAAAACTAACTAATAATACAAGTAATAATAACTAATAACTAATAATAATTATTATTATAATAATAATAATAACCTAATAATAATAACTAAAAATTATCTATCATAAACTAATAAACTAAAAACTAAAACTAAATCCTAAAAAACTAATAAATAATAAACCTAATGAACCTAATAATAACTAATAAAAAACTAATCTAAAAACTAACTAATAAGTAACTAAAAAATAACTAATAATAATAATAACTAATAAAATCTAAAACCTATACTAATAAACTAATAACTAATAATAAATAACTAATAAACTAAACCTATAAACTAATAACTAATAAACTAATAACTAACTAATAACTAAACTACTAAAACTAACTAATAACTAATAAAACTAATAAAACAAACTAATAATAACTAATAATAATAAAAATAACTAATAATAACCTACTAATAATAAACATAAAATAATAAAACTAAAAACTAATCAAACTAATAAACTAAACTAATAAAACTAATAAAACTAATAATTAATAAACTAATAAAAACTAAACCTAATAATAAACTAAACTAACTAATAAAATAAAAACTAACTAACTAATTAATAATAATAATAATAATAAACTAATAAATAAAACTAACTAAAAACCTAGTAACTAAATAAAACTAATAAAAACTAAAAACTAAAATAACTAATAGCTAATAATAATAACTAAAAAACCCAAAAATAAAAACTAAACTAATAATAACTAATAACTAATAAAACCTAAATAGCTAATAAACTAAAACTAATAACTGATAATAACTAACTAAAACCCTAATAACTAAATAATAATAATAAAAAAACCTAAAAACCTAAGTAATAAACTAACTGATAAAACTAATAAAACTAATAAAAACTAATAAACTAATAAATTATTGACCAATAAAACCTAATAACTAAACTAATAATAATGATAATAAAACTAAACTAACTACCAATCTAATAAATAATAACTAAATAATAAAAACCTAAAACTAAAACTAATAACTACACTAAAAATTAACTAGTAATAACTAAATAAAACTAATAAACTAAAAACTAATAACTACTAATAATAAACTAATAAAACAAATAAACTAATAAAACTAATAACTAAACTTAATAAATAATAAAATAACTAACTAATAAATAAATAACTAAAAAACTAAAAATCTAATAAATAACTAATAACTAATAAAATCTAACTAATAAACTAACTAAAACTAATAACTAATAAATAATAAAACCTAAAAACTAAAACCTAAACTAAATAATAAACATAATAAACTAAAAACTAATAATAACTAATAATAACCAAGTAACTATTAATAAAACCTAAATAATAACTAAACTAACTAATACCAATAATAACTAATGTAACTAAATATAAATAAATAAAACTAAAATAAAACTAAAAACTAAAAATAATAAAACTAATAAAAACTAAACTAATAAAACTAATAAACTAATAACTAAATAATAAGAACTAAAATTAAATAAACTAACTAAATAAAATAGACTAAAAAACTAACAAAACTAAACTAATAATTAAGCATAAATAACTAATAAATAATAACTAAACAAATAACCAACTAATAACTAAAATAACTAAAACTAATAAACTAACTAATAACTAATAACTAAATTAATAAACTAATAAACTAATAAACTAACTAACTAATAACCTAAATAACTAACTAATAAACACTAAACTAAACTAAAAACTAATAACTAACTAAACCTAACATAACTAACTAATAAAACTAATATAATAAGCTAAACTAATAACTAAACTAATAATAATAATAAAATAACTAATAAAACTTACTAAACTAATAACTAATAACTAATAACTAATAAAACTAATAAACTAAATTAATAAACTAAACTAATAAACTAATAACTAAACTAACTAATAATAGCTAACTAATAATAACTAAACTAATAAACTAAATAACTAATAAACTATTAACTAACAAACTAATAATAATAAAATTAAACTAATAAAAACTAAGTAAACTAATCAAATTAATAATAATAATTAATAAAAAAATAATTAATAACTAATAAACTAATAAATAACTAACTAAACTTACTAATAATTAATAATAACTAAAACCAAGAATAATTAATAAAACCTAATAAACTAAATTAACTAATAATAACTAACTAATAAATAAAACTAATAATAACTAATAACTAATAATAATAAAACTAACTTAAACTAACTAATAAAACTAACTAATAACTAAATCTAACAATTACTAATAACTAATAACTAAATAAAAACCTAATAACTAAACTAATAATAAAACTAAAAACCTAAATAACTAACTAAAACTAAACCTAAAACTAATAAAACTAATAACTAAATAACTAATTAATAAAAACTAAAAACTAAATTAACTAATAACTAATAAACTAAAACCTAAATAACTAAAACTAGAACTAATATACTAAACAACTAAGTAATAATTAACTAAAACCTAATAAAATAATAAATAAAACTAATAATAATTAAAACTAATAAAATTAACAACTAATTAAACTAATAACTAAACTAATAAAACTAAATAATAACTAAAATTAATAATTAAACTAATAACTAATAAAAACTAAGTAAACTAATATCTAATAATAACTAAATAACTAACTAACTAATAAAAATCACTAATAAAACTAATAATAATAAAATAATAAATAAAAAACTAAATAACCTAATAAAACTAACTAAACTAAACTAAAAAAACTAATAAATAATAAATTAAAAAATAAATAACTAAACAAATAACTAATAAATAATAAAACTAATAACTAAAATTAAAGAAAACTAACTAATAATTAACTAATAAACTAATATCTAAACTAATTAAAACTAAGTAAACTAATAATAAATAACTAAAAACTAAATAAACTAAACTAAACTAATAATAACCAAAAATAATTAACAAATAATTAACTAATAGACTAATAATAATAATAATAACTAAATAAAACAAACTAAACTAAACCGATAACTAATAAAACTAATAATAAAATTAAATAGCTAACTAATAATTAATAAACTAATAAACTAGCTAACTAAAAAATAACTAATAACCTAACTAACTAACTAATAAAAACTAAAATAAACTTAAAACAAATAACTAACTCAACCCAAAATAACTAACTAATAAAACTAATATAATAAGCTAAACTAATAACTAAACGAACTAACTAATAATAATAATAATAACTAATAAAACTAACTAAACTAATAACTAATAACTAATAATAACTAAACTAATAAACTAAATAACTAATAAACTATTAACTAACAAACTAATAATAATAAAATTAAACTAATAAAAACTAACTAAACTAACTAATAATTAATAATAACTAAAACTAATAATAACTAATAAAACCAATAAACTAAAATTAACTAATAACTAACTAATAAATAAAACTAATAATAACTAAGTAATAATAATAATAACTAACATATAATAATAACAATATCTAACAATAACTAATAACTAAATAAAACAATAACTAAACTAATAATAAACTAATATATAACTAATAAACCCTAATAACTAATAACTAAATAACTACCAAATAAAACTAAAACTAAAAAAACTAAAAACTAAACTAACTATAACTAATAAAATAAAGAATAAAAATAAAAACTAAAACTAATATACTAAATAACTAAATAATAACTAACTAAAAAAATAATAATAACTAAAACTAATAAAATTAATAACAAACTAAACTAATAACTAAGCTAATAAAACTAACTAATAACTAAAACTAAATAATAACTAAAACTAAATAAAACTAATAACTAAAACTAACTAAAACTAAGTAAAACTAATAACTAAAACTAAATAAAACTAACTAATAAACTAATACTTAAACTAACTAAAACTAACTAAACTATTTATAACTAACTAAAAACAAAATAAACTAAACTAAAATAATAAGAACTAATAATAACTATATAATAGCTAATAAATACATAACCTAATAACTAATAAAAACTAATAACTAAGTAATAATAAATAGTAAACTAATAACTAAATAAACCTAATTAAAATAAACCTAATAACTAATAATAATAAACTAATAATAAAATTAAATAACTAAATAATAATTAATAAACTAATAAACTAATAAACTAATAATAAAATAATAAACTAAAACTAATATCTAAACCTAATAACTAAAAAAACTATCTAACTAATAACTAAAAACTAATAAACTAATAACTAAATAATGAACTAACTAACAAAAAAACTAACTAATAATTAATAAAATCTAATAAATGAAATAATAAAAATAACTAAATAACTAAATAACTAACTAATAAACCAATAACTAACTAAAACTAATAACTAATAACTAATAACTAAAACTAATAATTAAAACTAAATAATAAAAAACTAACTAACTAAACTAATAACTAAAACTAATAATAATAATAACTAATTAAAACTAATAAAATTAATAAAGCCTAATTACTAAACTAATAACTAATAACTAATAATTAACTAATAAATAAACCAAAAAGTAAACTAACTAAACTAATAAACTAATAAGTAAACTAATAATAACTAATAATTAAATAACTAATAACTAAACTAACTGGATAATAATAACTAAACTAATGACCTAATAAAACTAATAACTAATAACTTAAGATAAACTTAATAACTAACTAATAACTACTAACTAATTAATAACTAATAACTAACTAATAATAATGAAACTAATAATTAATAATAAAACTAATAATAATTAACTAAAAAACTAGAACTAATAAACTAATAACTTTTTACTAACTAAAAACTAAAAACTAACTAAACTAACAAATAATAATAATAACTAACTAGAAAACTAAACTAATAAATAAACTAATAACTAATAATAAATAAACTAATAACTAAAAACTAATAATAATTATAAATAATAGCTAAAAAAACTAAACAAAAAAACTAATTATTAAAACTAATAAAATTGATAAAAAAACTAAAAAATAACCAACTAATAAACTAATAAAACTAACTAATAATAAATAATAACTAAAAACTAAATAAAATAAAACTAATAACTAAATAAGTAATAATAATAATAATAATAATAATATTAATAATAATAACTAATGAATAAAACTAGCTAATAATAATAAATAACTAAACTAAAGACTAATAATAATAAACCTAATAAAACTAACTAAAACTAATAAAACTAAATAACTAAATAACAAAACTAATAACTAAAAAAACTAAATAAATAACTAATAACTAATAACTAATAAATAAATAATTAACTAAACTAAAACTAATAACTAATAACTAATAAACTAATAAACTAATAACTAACTAATAACTAAACTAATAATAACTAATAACTAAAACTAACTAACTAATAACTAAATAATAACTAATAAAATAAATAATAATAAACTAATAACTAAATAATAATAATAATAATAATAATAACTAAAACTAAATAAGTAATAAACTAAATCCTAACTAATAACTAACTAATAACTAATAAACTAAAACCTAATAAATAAATTAATAAAACTAATAATAACTAAACTAATAACTAAAACTAATAACTTATAAATAATAACTAACTAAAACTAATAATAACTAACAAAAACTAATAATAATAAAACAAGTAAAACTAATAACTAATAATAATAAAACTAATAACTAACTATTAACTAACTAATAATTAATAATAACTAAAAATAATAATAAATAACTAACTAATAATAATAATAAACTAATAATAATACTAATAACTAATAAAACAAATAATAACTAAACTAATAACAAATAAAAACTAAAAATAATTAACTAATAATTAATAACTAATAAATAATAATAAAAATAACTGACCTAAAACTAATAATAACTAACTAATAAAAATTAACTATAACTAATAACTAATAAAAACTAATAATAACAAATAACTAATAAAAACTAATAAAATTAGTAAACTAATAACTAATAATTAATAACTAATAGCTAAATAACTAACAAACTAATAATAATAACTAAGCAATAATAAAACTAATAAAACTAATAACTAAAATAAATAACTAAAAATAATAATAACTAATAACTAAATAAAACTAATAAAAAACTAATAAATTAATAATAACTAATAATAATAATAAAATAACTAACTAATAAACCCAATAACTATTAATAACTAAACTAATAAGTAAATAAATAACTAAAACTAATAATAACTAATTAACTAATAACTAATAAAGTAATAACTAATAAATTAATAACTAAAGCTAACTAACTAATAATGACTAATAACTAATAACTAATAACTAATAATAACTAATAATGACTAATAACTAATTAAAACTAAAAAAACTAACTAATAGTAAACTAAATAAGTAATAACTAAACTAGTAAATAATAATTAAAACTAATAAACTAATAAATAAACTAAAAAAATAAATAACTAAACTAATAAACTAATAACTAACTAAATAATAAAAATAAATAACTAATAATAAACTAAAAAAATAACTAATAAAACTAACTAGCTAAATAACTAACTAATAACTATTAAATAACTAGTAATAACTAAACTAATAACTAACTAAACTAATAACTAACTAATAAAACTAATAATAAATAAATCAATAACTAATATTAACTAATAACTAATAAAAATTAACTAAAAAACAAATAATTAATAACAAATAAACTAAAACTAATAATAATAATAAACTAACTAATAAAAAACTAAACCAATATCTAATATTAACTAACTAGCTAAACTAATAAAACTAATAACTAAATAAACAACTAATAATAACTAAACTAAAACTAATAATAATGAAACTAACTAATAATTAAACTAATAACATCTTAAATAACTAATAATAATAATAACTAATTAATTAATAACTAACTAAACCTAAATTAATAACTATAACTAATAACTAAATAACTAACTAATAATAAGTAAAAATAATAAACTAATAAAACTAAACTAAACTAATAATAATAAACTAATAACTAATGATGAATAACTAACAACTAAATAACTAATAATAACTAAACAAATAACAAAACTAATAAACTAATAACTAATAATTAATAAAACTAATAACTAATAACCTAAATAACTAAACTAATAATAATTAATAACTAATAACTAAATAACTAACTAATAAAAACTTAAATAACTAAAACTAAATAAAAACAAATAAACTAATAATAAAACTAATAATAAATAATATATAATAACTAATAAAACTAAAAACTAATAACCTAATAATATTAATAATTAACTAATAATAACTAAATAACTAAACTAAACCTAATAAAAAACTAAAATATAATAAAACTAAAACTAAATAATAATAAACTAACTAATAAACTAATAAAAACTAAATAAACAAACTAAACTAATAATAATTAATAAATAATAAATAACAAATTACTAAACTAATAAAAACTAACTAATTAATAACTAACTAATAACTAATAACTAAATAATAAACTAATAACTAATAATAAAAATTAAAATAAATAATAATAATAATATAACTAGTAAACCAAATAACTAATAAATAATAATTAAAATAACTAATAAACTAATAAAACTAACTAAACTAATAACTAATAAAAACTAACTAAAACTAAAACTAACTAATAACTAATAACTAATAATAACAACTAAATAAATAACTAAACTGATAACTAACTAATAACTAAACTAACAAAACTAATAACTAATAATAATCAAATAATAACTAAACTAATAATAGTAACTAATAAAACTAATAACTAATAACTAAATTAACAATGAATAAAATTGAAACTAATAATATCAACTAATAAATAATAAAAAATAAATAAACTAACTAAACTAAACTAACTAACTAATAAAAGAATAATTAATAACTAATAATAACTAACTAAACATAATAATAAAACTAAACTAATAATAAATAACTAACTAGTAACTAATAATAATAAACTAAATAAACTAATAACTAATAATTAATAAAAGTAATAACTAATAACTAACTAAAAAACTTAACTAATAAACTAATAAATAAGAAAAAACTAAACTAACAAACTAACTAATAAAAAATAATAAACCTAAAAAACTAATAACTAATAAACTAAACTAAACTAAATTAATAACTAATAATAATAAACTAATAAACTAATAACTAATAATAATAACTAGATATAATACCTAAAACTAATAAAAACTAAATAATAACAAATAATAAACTAATAAAACTAATAACTAATAATAACCTAAACTAATAAAGTAAAAAACTAATAAAACTAATAAATTAAAAACTAATAAACTAATAATTAAATAATAACTATAATAATAATAATAATAATAATAATAATAATAATAATAATAATAATAATAATAATAATAATAATAATAATATCTAATAAAACTAAAAGTAACTAACTAATAAATAATTAATAAATAAACTAATAATAACTAAATTAATAACTAATAAACTAAACTAATATCCTAAAAACTAAAAATTAAACTTACTAATAATAACTAAATTGTTAACTAAATAATAACTTATAAACTAATAACCTAATAAAAATAACATAAATAATAATAACTAATAACTAATAAAACCTAATAATATGAACTAATAATAAACTAAAAAACTAATAACTAAATAAAAATTAAAAACTAATAAAACTAACTAAACTAATAAACTAATTACTAATAATAACAAATAATAATAAAAATAAACTAAACTAACTAATAATAAATAGTAATAATAAACTAAATAACTAAACTAATATCTAATAAACTAATAAATTATAACTAATAATAATACTAAATAAACTAAATAACTAAAAAAACTAATAATAATAACTAATAACTAATAATAAGCTAACTAAAAACTAACTAATAATAATAACTAACTAATAACTAATAAAAACTAAAGTAATAAATAACTAAACTAATAAATAACTAATAAAACTAAAAAACTAATAACTAAATTAATAATAAAATAAATAATAACTAATAACAAACTAACTAATAAAATAAAAGCTAAACTAATAACTAATAATAACTAAATAATAAAACTAGTACACAACAAAATAAAAAACTAAAATAACTAATAATAAACATAATAAAACTAAAAACTAAACTAAACTAACTAATGACTAAATAAAATAACTAATAAATAACTAATAAATAACTAACTAATAAAAAATAATAAAACTAATAAACTAATAAACTAATAAAACTAATAACTAAATAACTATTAAAACTAATAAAATAAAACTAACTAATAACTAACTAATAAACTAAACTAATAAACATAATAAACTAATAACTAATATTAATAATTAATAATAATAATAATAATAAACTAATAAAAACTAATAATCTAATAAATAATAATAAATTAATAATAATAATAATAACTAATAAAATAAAACTAAATAAATAAGCTAACTAAACTAAAAACTAACTATTAAACTAATAACTAAAACTAACTAAAAACTAAAAACTAAAAACCTAATAGTAAAAACCAAATAACTATTAACTAAACTAAACTAAAAAACTAAACTAAACTCATAAACTAAATTACAAATAAACTAAAAACTAACTAACTAATAACTAATAATAATTAACTAATAATAACTAAACTAAATAACTAATTAATAATAACTAATAACTAATAAAGTAATAATAAAACTAACCAATTAATAATAAAAAACTAAGAACTAATAATAAATAACTAACTAAACTAAAACTAACTAACTAATAATAACTAAACTAATAACTAAACTAATAATAACTAACTAATAAACAAAACTAAAAAACAAATAATAATAACTTCAAACTAATAACTAATAAAACTAAACTAAATAACTAATTAACTAACTAATAATAAATAATACAAGTAAATAAACTAATAACTAATAATAATAATAATAATAATAACTAATAATACTAACTAATAACTAATAAAAACTAAAAACTAACTAATAACTAAAACTAACTAAACCTAAATAATAACTAAACTAATAACTAACTAAAAAACTATTAACTAATAACTAATAACTAAACTAATAAACTAATAACTAACTAATAATAACTAATTAACAAATAAATAATAAACCTAATAATAATAAATTAATAAATAAAAATAAATAAATAAATTATAAAACTAATAAAAACAAACTAATAAATAATAACTAATAACTAAAACTAATAAACTAATAACAAACTAAATAACTAACTAATAAAATAAAACTAACTAAATAAACTAACTAATAAACTAACTAATAAACTAATAACTAAAACTAACAAAAAAACTCAAAACATAATAATAAAAACTAAATAACTAAACTAAACTAAAAAAACTAAACTAAATTAATAAACTAAATAACTAATAAACTAAACTAATAAACTAAAAAATAACTAACTAATAATTAATAATAAATAACTAATAATAACTAAAAAAATAACTAACTAATAATAACTAATAGCTAATAAACTAATAACTAAACTAACTAACTATTAATAAAAAAACTAAAAACTAATAATAAATATCTAACTAAATTAAAACTAACTAATAATAACTAAACTAATAACTAAACTTATAACTAATAACTAACTAGTAAACTAAACTAAAAAATCAATAATAATAACTAACATGTAATAACTAATAAAACTAAATAAAATAACTAACTAACTAACTAATAATAAATAATAAATATAAATAAACTAATTACCAATAATAATAATAACTAATAGAACTAACTAATAACTAATAAATACTAAAAACTAACTAATAACTAAAATTAACTAAACCTAAATAATAACTAAACTAATTAATAACTAATAAATAATTAATAAAACTAAAAAACTAAAAACTAAACTAATAACTAACTAATAATAACTAACTAACTAAAAACTAATAAACCTAATAATAATAAACTAATAAATAAATAAATTGTAAAACTAATAAAATCTAACTAATAAATAATAACTAAGAACTAAAACTAATAACTAAGCAAAATAACTAACTAACTAATAACTAATAAAATAACTAACTAAACTAATAATAAATAACTAAACTAATAAAAACCTAATAACTAAAAATTAAACATAATAATAAAACTAACTAAATAACTAATAAGCTAAATAACTAAACTAATTAAACTAACTAAATAACTAAACTAATAACTAATAACAAAAACAAATAAATAATAATAACTAAAAAATTAACTAAACTAATAGCTAATAACTAATAATAAGCTAATAAATAATAATAACTAAATAATGACTAATGATAAACTAATAAACTAATAATAATAACTAATAACTAACTAACTAATAAATAACTTATAAAACTAATAACAAATGACTAAATAAAATTGATAATAACTAAATAATAACAAACTAATAACCTAACTAATAACTAAACTAATAACTAAAAAAACTAATAACTAATAAACTGAAACTAATAATAACTAACTAACTAATACTAACTAATAACTAAAATAAAATTACCTAAACTAACTAACTAATAACTAATAACTAAATTAATAAAACCTAAAAAACTAATAACTAAAACTAACTAAAATAAAAATAATAACTAAATAACTAAACTAATAATAATAATTAAACTAAGAATTAAATTAATAACTAATAACTAATAAAACTAACCTAATAAATAATAATAATAATAATAATAATAATAATAATAAACTAATAAAATAAAACTAACTAATAAATAATAATAAAACAAAATAACCAAACTAATAAAATAAAACTAACTAACTAATAATAATATAATAAAACTAATAAAATTAATAACTAAAACCTAATAACTAAAACTAATAACTAAAAAACAAATAAATTAAATAAATAAACTAAAACTAATAACTAAACTAATAATGTAAAATAATAAACTAAATAATAAAACTAATAAATAACTAAATAACTAATTAATAATAAAAACCTAAAACTAATAACTAAATAAATAAACTAAAACTAATAATTAATAAAATAACATAAATAATAATAATTAACTAACTAATAATTAAAACTAATAAAAAACTAATAACCTAACTAATAATAACTTATAAACTAAAAATTAATAATAACTAATAATAATAAACTAGAAACCAATAAAACTAACTAATCAAACAAATAAACTAATAACTAAACTAAACTAATAAAACTAATAAAAAATAAATAACTAATAAACTAATAATAACTAAAAACAAACTAATAAAACTAATAAATAATAAACTAAAAAAACTAACTAATCATGAACTAATAATAAATAACTAATAACTAACTAATAACTAAATAATAAAATAACTAAAACTAAAACTAATAACTAAATAACTAACTAAACTAAACTAAAAACTGAAAACTAACTAATAATAACTAATAAAATTAAATAGCTAACTAAACTAACTAAACTAAATAACTAATAAAACTAACTACTAATAATAAACTAATAAAAACTAATAACTAATAATAAAAATAAAAACTAACTAATAATAATAACTAATAACTAATAATAATAACTAAAACTAATAAAACTAATAAAATAATAACTAATAATAAAACTAAATAAATTAACTAAACTAATAATAACCTAACAATAACTAATAAAGACTCAAAACTAAACTAATAACTAACTAAATTAATTAATAAATAAAACTAATAATTATAATAATAACTAAAACAAAACTAACTAATAAACTAATAAATTAAATAAATAATAACTAATAACTAATAATAAATAACTAAACTAAACCTAAAAACTAAACTAACTAACTAATAACTAACTAATAAAACTAATAAACTAATAAACTAATAACTATTAACTAAACTAAAATAATAACTAATAAACTAATAACTAAACCTAATAACCTAATAAAACTAATTAAAGCTAATAAAACAAACTAATAAAATAACCTAACTAATAAAATAAAAAAACTAACTAATTAACTAATAACTAAAAATAAAAACTAAAACTAACTAATAAACTAACTAAACTAAAAAACTAATTAACTAAACTAAAAAACTAAAACTAATAACTAACTAATAACTAAATAAACTAACTAATAACTAATAACTAATAAATTAAAACTAACTAATAATTAACTTAATAAAACTAATAGAACTAATAATAATAACTAATAATTAAACTAAACCTAATAACTAAACTAAAAAACTAATTAAATAACTAACTAATAATAATTAAACCTAATAACCAATAGTTAACTAAACTAACTAATAATAAACTAAACTAATAAACTAATAAAATAACTGACAAAAAAAAGCTAATAAACTAATAACCAAATAAATCTAAATTAATAACTAAAATTAATAAAACTAATAAACTAATAAACTAACAAATAACTAAACTAATAACTAATAAACTAAATAATAAAAACTAATAACTAACTAAAATAATAATAAACTAATAATAAACTTAAAAAGCTAAACTAATAACCTAATAAACTAATAACTAACTAACTAATAATAACTAAACTAATAACTAACAAATAATAACTAACTAAAAACTAACTAAAAACTAATTATAATAATAACTAAACTAATAAACTAATAATAACTAATAAAACTAATAAACCTAATAAATAACTAAATAACTAATAATAAAACTAATAAAACTAAAACTAAAGCCTAATAACTAAAAGAAAACTAATAATTAATCAAACCTAAAAAATAATTAACTAATAAACTAATAATAATAAGCTAATAAAACTAACTAATAAAACTAACTAACTAATAAAAAACTAACTAAAACTAATAATAATTAAACTAATAACTAAAAACTAACTAACTAATAATAACTAAATAACTAATAAATAAATAAACTAATAACAACTAACCTAATAACTGATAATAATTACTAAATAATTAACTAAAAACTAAAATAGTAAACTAATAAACTAATAAATAAACTAACTAATAAAACTAACTAAACTAATAACTAAACCTAATAACTAAGAAAATAAAACTAACTAATAATAATTAAACTAATAAACTAATAATAAAACTAATAAAAACTAAAAAACTAATAATAATAACTAACTAACTAATAACTAATAATAAACTCTTAAAATAACTAAACTAATAATAAATTATAATAATAACTAACTAATAAAACTAAAAATTAAATAAAACTAAACTAAGAACTAATAATAATAAACATAATGAAACTAAACTAAAACTAATAAAACTAACTAAAACTAATAAAAGAAATACAACTAAATAATTAAATAACTAAACTAATAACAAAAGAACTAAATAACTAATAAATAAATAACTAACTAAACTAAAACTAAAACTAATAAACTAATAACTAACTAATAACTAAACTAATAAACTAATAATTAAATAATAACTAATAAAACTAACTAATAATAATAATACTAATAACTAAATAATAATAAAACTAACTAAACAATAAACTAAAAACTAACTAATAACTAATAAACTAAAACCTAATAAATAAACTAATAAAACTAATAAAACTAATAAAACTAATAATAAAACAAATAGCTAAAAACTAATACTAATAAATAAAAATAATAACTAACTAAAACTAATAATAACTAACTAAAACTAATAATAATAAAACTAATAAAACTAATAATAAGATTAATAACTAACTAATAACTAATAATAATAAATAACTAACTAATAATAAAACTAATAACTAATAAAATAATAATAACTAAACTAAAACTAACTAATAATAACTAAACTAATTACTATTAAAAACTAAATAAAAAACTAAAAAAGTAATTAACTAATAACTAATAACTAATAAATAATAATAAAAATAACCAACTAACTAAATAACTATCCTAAAACTAATAATAACTAATAATAAAAACTATAATAACAAACTAATAAAAACAAACTAAAACTTATAACTAATAATAACTAATAATAACTAAAATAACTAATAACTAATAAAAACTAATAAACTAATGAACTAATAATAACTAATAACTAATAATTAATAATTAAATAACTAATAAACTAATAATAATAACGAACTAATAATAAAACAAATAAAATTAATAACTAAAATAGGTAATAAACTAAATTAAATAACTAACTAATAATAATAACTAATAATAACTAATAATTAATAAAACTAATTAAAAAACTAAAAAACTAATAATAACTAATAATAATAAAATAACTAACTAATAATAATCAATTTAATAAACTAATAAACTAAATAAATAACTAAACTAATAAACTAAATAACTAAAACTAATAATAACTAAATAACTAATTACTAAAATAATAATAACTAATAAACTAATAATTAAAACTAACTAACTAATAATAACTAATAACTAAAATTAAATACTAATAATAACTAATAACTAATAAAAATTAAAAAAATAACTAATAATAAACTAATAAAAGTAAATTAATAACTAATAACTAAACTAATAAACTCCTAAATAAACTAAGAAATAAATAACTAAACTAATAAACTAATAACTAACTAAATAATAAAAACTAATAACTAATAATAAACTAAAAAAATAACTAATAGAAAAACTAATTAATAACTAATAAATAACTAATAATAACTAACATAATAACTAACTAAACTAATAACTAATAATAAATAATAAACTAATAACTAATAAATAAATAATAAAACTAATAATAAATAAATAATTAATTAATAATAACTAATAACTAATAAAAACTAACTAAATAACTAATAATAACTAATAACTAATAAAAACTAACTAAAAAAATTAATAACTAATAATAAATAAACATAACTAATAATAATAATAATAATAATCTATCTAATAAAAAAACTAAATTAATAACTAATAATAGCTAACTACCTAAACTAATAAACTAACTAACTACTAATATCTATTAACTAAAAGTAATAATAATAAAATTAACTAATAACCAATAACTAATAACTAACTAATAAACTAATAACTAATAATAAACTAACTAGTAATAACTAACTAATAACTAAATAATAACTAACAAAACCTAAACTAATAATTATAACTAATAACTTACTAACTAACTAATAATAATAATAACTAATAAAACTAATATAAACTAATAATAATAAAGTAATAAATAATTAATAACTAATAACTAAATAACTAATAATAACTAAATTAACAAACTAATAACCTACTAATAACTAATAACTAATAAACTAAACTAATAACTAAACTATTAACATAAATAATTAAACTAATAACCTAAATAACTAAACTAATAATAACTAATAACTAAAAATTAAATAACTAACTAATAAAAACCTAAATAACTTAAACTAATAATAATAACTAAAAACTAATAACTAAATAACTAATAATAAATAATAATTGATAACTAATAAAACTAAAAATAATAATGTAATAATATTAATAACTAACTAATAATAACTAAATAACTGAACTAAACCTAATAAAAAACTAAAAATAATAAAACTAAAACAAAATAATAATAAACTTAACTAACTAATAAAACTAAACTAATAAACTAATAAACTAATAAAAACTAAATAAACTAACTAAACTAATAAACTAACTAATAATAACTAATAAATAATAACTGATAATAAATAACAAAACTAATAAAAACTAAATAAACTAACTAAACTAATAAACTAACTAATAATAACTAATAAATAATAACTGATAATAAATAACAAAACTAATAAAAACTAACTAACTAATAACTAACTAATAACTAAATAATAAATAAAAACTAACTAACTAATAAATATAATAATAAATAAATAATAATAATAATATAAACTAATAAACTAAATAACTAATAAATAAATAACTAAAATAACTAATATCTAATAAAAACTAACTAAAACTAAAACTAACTAATAAAACTTACTAACTAATAGCTAATATCTAAATAAATAACTAAACTAATAACTAACTAATAACTAAACTAATAAAACTATTAACTAATAATAAATAAACTTATAAAAATAAATTAATAAAATTAATAACTAACTAATAACTAAACCTAAACCTTAACCTAATAATAACAAAAACTAATAAATAAAAACTATTAACTAAATTAATAACTAATAACTAATAAACTAATTAACTAAACTAAACTAACTAACTAATAAACTAATAACTAAAACTAATAATAACTAACTAAACCTAATAACTAAATAACTAATAAAACTAAACTAATAATAAATAACTAACTAATAACTAAAAATAATAAATTGAATAAACTAATAATTAATAAATTATAAAACTAATAACTTATAACTAAAACTAACTAAAAAACCTAACAATTAAACTAATAAATAATAAAATACTAATAATAAACTTAAAAATCTAATAACTAATAATAATAAACTAATAAACTAATAACTAATAATAATAACTAGATATAATAAGGAAAACTAATAAAAACTAAATAATAACTAATAGTAAACTAATAAAATTAATAACTAAATAATAAACTAATAACTAAAACTAACTAATAATTAAAAGCTAATAAACTAATAACTAATAAACTAAAAGCTAATAAAACTAAGAAAACTAATAAACTAAAAGCTAATAAAATAATAACTAAATAATAAACTAATAATAATTAAAATAAACTAAACTAACTAACTAATAAACTAAATAACTAAACTAATAACTAATAACTAAATAATTAAAATAAGCTGATAACTAATAAAACTAACTAAACTAACAAAAAATAAAACCTAAAAAACTAAAAATAAAAAAACTAATAAACTAAAACTAATAATAATAATAACTAAACTAAATAACTAATAAATAACTAACCTAACTAACACTAATAACTAATAAATAATACTAAACAAATTAAAAACTAACTAATAATAATTAATAAAAACTAAACTAATAAATAATTAAACTAATAAACAACTAAAAAAACTAAAAAAATAATAACTAAACTAATAATAAAATAAATAACAACTAATAACTAACTAACTAATAAATTAAAAGCTAAACTAATAACTAATAATAACTAATATCTAACAATAATAACTAAATATCAAAACTAATAAAAAAATTAAATAAAAAACCTCATAAAACTAAATAACTAAACTAATAACTAAAAAACTAATAAACTAATCAACTAATAAAAAACTAACTAATAAAAAACTAATAAAACTAATAAATTAATAAACTAATAAAACTAATAACTAAATAATTAATAAAACTAATAAACTAAAACTAACTAATAAACTAATAACTAATAATAATAACTAATAATAATAATAATAATAAATAATAATAAAACTGATAAACTAATAACTAATAATAAACTATCAATAATAATAATAATAATAATAATAACTAATAAAATAAAACTAACTAAATAAACTAGCTAAATTAAAAACTAACTAATAAACTAATAACTAAAACTAACTAAAAAAAACCTAATAATAAAAAATAAATAACTAATAACTAAACTAATAAACTAAATAACTAATAAACTAAACTAATAAACTAAAAACTAACTAACTAATAATAACTAATAACTGATAAACTAATAACTAAACTAACTAACTAATAATAAAAAAAACTAAAACTAATAATAAATAACTAACTAAACTAAAACTAACTAACTAATAATAACTAAACTAACTAATAACTAATAATTAAAATAATAAACTAAAAAAAACTAATGATAATAACTAAAAACTAATAACTAATAAAACTAAATAAAATAACTAACTAACTGACAAATAATAAATAATAAAAGTAAATAAACTAATGACTAATAATAATAATAATAACTAATAAAAATAATTAAACCAAAATAATAACTAAACTAATAACTAACTAATAACTAACTAATAAAAACTAAAAACTAAAAACTAATAACTTAACTAATAAACTAATAATAAACTAATAACTAACTAATAAACTAATTAACTAAAACTAATAAACCTAATAATAATAAACTAATAAATAAATAAATAATTAATAAAACTAATAAAAACTAACTAATAAATAATAACTAATAACTATACAAACTAATAAACTAACTAAACTAATAACTAAACTAAATAACTAACTAACTATAATAATAATAAATAACTACACAAATAAAACTAATAACTAATAAAAAACTAATAACTAAAATAAACCTAATAATAAAACTAACTAAATAACTAATAAACTAAATAACTAAACTAATAAAACTAACTAAAAAACTAAATTAATAATAATAACAAAAACTAGTAAATAATAACAACTAAAAAACTAACTAAACTAATAACTAATAACTAATAATAAACTAATAACTAATAATAAACTAATAAATAATAATAACTAAATAATAACTAATAATAAACTAATAAACTAATAATAATAACTAATAACTAACTAACAAATAAATAACTTGTAAAATAAATAACAAATAACTAACTAATCACTGAACTAATAACTAAACTAATAACCAAAAATAGTAATAACTAATAAACTAAAACTAATAATAGCTAACTAACTAATAATTACTAATAACTAGATTAATAACTAAATTAAAAAATAACTAAACTAACTAACTAATAACTAATAACTAAACTAATAAAACCTAAATAACTAATAACTAAAACTAACTAAAACAAAAATAATAACTAAATAACTAATAACTAAACTAATAATATAACTAAACTAATAACTAATAACTAATAAAAAAAAATAATAATAATAATAATAATAATAATAATAATAATAATAATAATAATAATAATAATAATAATAATAATAATAACAATAATAGTAATAAATAATAAAACTAATAAAAAACTAAATAAAATTAAACTAACTAATAAATAATACTAAAACTAAATAACCAAACTAATAAAATAAAACTAACTAACTAATAATAATATAAGAAAACTAATAAAACTAATAACTAAAACCTAATAACTAAAAACTAAAAACTAAAAACTGATAAACTAAACTAATAAACTAAAATTAATAGTAAACTAATATGCTAAAATAATAAACTAAATAATAAAACTAGTAAATAATGAAATAACTAATCAATAATAAAAACCTAAAACTAAAACTAAATAACTAAATTAAAACTAATAATTAATAAAATAACCTAACAAATAATAAAAACTAACTAATAATAAAAATAATAAAGAACTAATAACCTAACTAATAATAACTAATAAACTAAAAAGTAATAAAACTAATAAACAAATAACTAAACTAGACTAACTAAATTAGTAAAACTAATAAATACAATAAACTAATAATAACTAAAAAACTAACTAATAAAACTAACTAATAAATAATAATTAGTAACTAATTAATAACTAAATAATAAAATAACTAAAACTAAAACTAATAACTAAATAACTAACTAAACTAAACTAAAAACTAACTAATAATAACTAATAAAACTAAATAACAACTAAAATAACTAAACTAAATAAATAATAAAACTAACTAGTAATAATAAACTAATAAAAACTAATTACTAATAATAAAACTAAAAACTAAATAATAATAATAACTAATAACTAACTTAATAATAATAATTAAAAACTAAAATAAATAAAACTAATAAAATAATAATTAATAATAAAACTAACTAAACTAATAATAAAACTAATAATAAACTAATAATAACTAATAACTAAACTAATAACTAACTAAATAAACTAATAACTAAAACTAATAATAATAATATCTAAAACTAAACTATAAACCTAAACCAAAACCAAAAACCCAAACTAAAAATATACAAAAATAAAATACCTAATCTAAAATAAATAAACATAAAATAAATAAAATAAACTAAATAAAAATAAATATAATCCTAAATAGAATTAAAAATAAAATAAATTAAAATAAATAAAAAATAAATTAAATAAACCTCAACCTATCGGTTTACTTATTTTATAAAAAAATAAAAATTAAACAAAAATCCTAACCCTAAACCCTAAATCCTAAAAACCTTGAACCCTAAATCATAAACCCTAAACCTTAAATCATAAACCCTAAATCCTAAACCCTAAACCCTAAACCCTAAATCCTAAAACCCTAAACCTTAAATCATAAACCCTAAAACCTTAAAGCCTAAACACTAAAAGCCTAAACACTAAACCCTAATCCCTAAAACTTATAGCTCTAAACCTTAACTAAAATAAAACTAACTAAACTAAATCTAATAACTAATAAAAACAAATTAAACTAATAATAACTAATAAACTAATAATAAACTAATAAACTAAACTAATAACTAAAGCTAATAACTAAAAAACTAGCTAACTTAGAACTAACAACTAATAAACTAATAACTAAATAATAAACTAACTAACTAATAAACTAATAACTAAATAAATAACTAATAACTAATAAAACCTAATAAGTAAATAATAAAATAATAAATAACTAAATAACTAATAAACAAATAAATAACTAACTAACAACTAATAATTAATAACTAATAACTAAAGCTAAATAATAAAAAACTAAACTAACTAAACTAATAATATTAACTAATAACTAAAACTAATAATAATAATAATTAAAACTAATAACTAAAACACTAATAATACAACTATTATTAACTAATAAATAAAGAAACTAATAAACTAATAAACTAATAAACTAATAAACTAATAAAATAAAATAACTAAATAATAATAATAAAAATAATAAAATAACTAATAATTAACTAAAAACTAATAACTAAACTAATTACTAAACTAACTAAATAATAATAAGTAAACTAAAAACATTATAAAACTAATAACTAATAATAAACATAATAACTAAATAATAACTAACTAAACTTATGCTAGAAATAAAAAATATAAAATAAAATAAAAACTAATTAAAACTATGCTAATAATTATAAATAATAACTAACTAACTAACTAATAATAACTAATAATAATAAACTAATAAAACTAAACAAAATTAATAATAATAAACTAATAACTAAATAACTAATAATAACTAAACTAATAATAATAATAATAAACTAATAAATAACTAATAAAACTTATAACTAATAACTAACTAAACTGATAACCTAAATACTAAACTAATAAATTTAATAACTAAAAACTAAATAACTAACTAATAAAAACCTAAATAAATAAAACTAAATAAAAACTAATATATTAGTAATAAAAACTAAAAATTAAAAACTAAATAATAAATAATAATTAATAATTAATAACTAATAAAACTAAAAATTAATAACTTAATAATATTAATAAGTAACTAATAATAACTTAAAAACAAAACTAAACCTACCAAAAACTAAAAAATAATAAAACTAAAACTAAATAATAATAAGCTAACTAACTAATAAATTAATAAAAACTAAATAAACTAACTAAACTAATAAACTAACTAAAAATAACTAAACTAGTAAAACCTAACTAACTAATAACTAACTAATATCTAAATAATAAACTAATAACTAAACTAAATAATAACTAATAGTAAAAATTAAAATAAATAATAATAATAATAATATAAACTAATATATAATAACAAAAATAATTAATAAACTAATAAAACTAACTAAACTAATTACTAATAAATACTAACTAAATTTGAAAGTAACTAATAAAACTAACTAACTAATAACTAATCACTCATAACTAATAATAGTAACTAAATAAATAGCTAAGCTAATAACTAACTAATAACTAAACTAATAAAATTAATAACTAATAATAATAAAGTAATAAAAACTAAACTAATAAAAATAAACTAATAACTAACTAATAACTAAACCTAAACCTAAACCTAATAATAATTGAAAAATAATTTTGGCCCATAATCTTATTTCTCATGCATTAGGCATATGAATCCTATAGCTTGAGTTAAATGATTGTCCAAAAATAAATGTAAAACATGTGAAGAATTTGGATTAGATTTAAGTCATTAAAGCATGCCCTTACATGATCTGGCCTCTTAGGAAGTGAGTTTAAGGACTTAGTCTCTTTCTAAATAAATAATAACCTTGCTATCTTGCATAAACATATGACTTGCCTATAGATTTTAAAATCATAGGAGAGTTAGTTGGTGGCCACCCTAGGCGGTTGTAAGTCCAATAGTTAGGTGGTTTATCTTCTCTTGTGGAGGTAAACAAAATACACATTTTCACCTTAGATTTAGGTCATGCTTTTGGCCCTCGCCAAAGCTCCCTAGATTTAGGTTCAGAGGTTGCTAGTTCCCTTTGTGGGTCATGAGCATAAATCCTCACCTCTTAGGCATTTTCATGACCTTGCATCATAAAATTATAAGCCTTAAATTTCTAATAAAAATCCAACTCAAACAAATAAATCATTTTCAAATTTCAAAAATGTAAATCCCAACCATAGTATAGTTTGGGATACTCACAGTTTCTAGCATCATGAGCATCTCCTACTTATCTTCCTTTGGCTTCGATAATAACTCTCTCCCTTTGATCAATCACATTTGATCTTCCAAAATAAACCAATTTATTGATAGCCTAACCTTTAAAATCTTTTAGAGATAATGATCATTTACCTTAATCGAGAGTATTCTTAAAGAATCTCATTCCTTAAGATGTAATTAACTATGGGGTTGCCTCCATAGGGAACTTAACAAACCTAGTTTAAAATAAACCCTACTTTACTTTTCCATGTAAAGTAGGGGAAGAATCTCTGGTATAGACAAAGACCCATAATCCTTAGGAGTCCTTATTGGTGATTAGTCCATTGTATGGTGGTGACTTCTACCTTTCGAGATAGTACACCTCTCCTCAATGTCATACCTGATCACCCTAATAAGAACATATGCGGATCTACGCGGTGTCCTAACAAAAGGCGCATATTTCTATTTTTATTTATGCATGATGTTATAAAATAATTACTCATCCAGCTAAGGGATTGCTAATTCTTTTATCTTGATTTTTTAACTTAGGTTTTAAATGAGGTTATGAGTTGTTTATTTTTAATTTTGAGTTGATTAATTTGGTAGAAGATTTATTTTTCCCTAAGAGGCTAATCATGATCCAGGCCATACATCAAGCAAGGAAGAAACTATGAAAAGTATGGCATCTTAAATGCAAACAAAATATTAAACATTTTATAAAGCTAACACAAAAGAATAAAAGACCATTTGTGATTGGGCACCACCGCATAAACCCAAAAAAAATTTGGTAGCCGAGCTCTACCCTTATACAACCCAGATTATAAATGAATTAATTTACAATCAAGTAAGAAAATTCATATTATGGGGGTCTTCATTTCTTCTTTTCTTCTTTCTTCTTTCTTCTTTCTTCTTTCTTCTTTTAGTTCATTCTTTTGGATGGCTAGAAGGTGGTTGCTCTAAAGGCTTCACATGGTACATAAGATGTAATCTTATGACCAATGCTCATCCTAATCTCCCATAAAATTCATTCCAAAATTCTAATTAAAAAAATACATGAAAAGGGAAAAGTAAATCAAACTAACACTTGTAAAATAGAGATTAGCTAAGCAAACCATACAAATTCTAAGCATGTATATTGGACTTAGCACCCCACACATGGGTTACCAAGTCCACCTGGCCTATTGGATTATGCTTAGGGGTGTAAGCACCTGTACAACAAAAGCATTTATATTTTTATTACAACGCCCCTTAAGCACAATCCCTTGTAGGAAATAATGATTAGACTAAATCATTCTACCATTCATTCTATGTACATTCACCATAACATTCAGACTAAAAATAATACATCACAAAATAAAAGCAAACATCAAGCTATGCACTGCCCTAAACTAAGGCTAGAAGTGGTGACTTAACCTAATGTGTGTGCTTTAAAAGGTTTGTGTGGTATGCTTAGCTAGGGCTTTAAGCCTTAGATTTTCTAAGTGTGAAGATATTCAACATAGATGGGTAGTTTCATTTAAGCTATTTAGTTGATTTGGGTTGATTTTATTTGATTATTTTTGTTTGGTTTAAATGAACTTACTTAATTACTAAAGGTTGTAAAGAGAGGCAAAAGAGAAGAGAACTTCTCTTTCCTTCTCTACCCTAAGTAATTTCTAAAGCATATTCATGTTTAATTTTATTTAGTGAATGTTTTATTATGTGTTTTAATTAATCCTAAGTTTAGATTTTCTCTAAATAAACCTATTCAAAACAAAGACATTTTAAGATTAAGTAAAGTGAATTAATATCACAAAACACACATCACTTCATTTCTTTCGCAACATATAACATGAATATGAATGAATCTTAAGCATATATATACATACAAATGGAAATGTTTAGCACACTTTATGATGAATGCTAAGAAATATTACTTAAAAAAATTTGAATGCTTTATGATGCATGGTTTTCATTAAGTAGAAAAGAGGGGTTTCTTTTATCCATTATTCACATGCACATGTATATGTATAAAAGGAATAAGTGAGTACCACGCCATTGTTAGCACTAGGGATGTAAGGTACAAGACCAACTTAGGACTACTTAAATCCTCGCAACCTCGAGGTTGTCCAGACTAATATACCACTTTCCTTAAATACAAACACATGTACAAAAGAAATGAATGGAAAAAAGAAAGATGCAAAAAGCTTGTATTTGTTTGTTTATTTTGTTTATACAATTTATATGTACAAGTGTGGATGTCCTTTTTAGGTAATAACATAATAATGGATAGGAATAAGATTAGGCAAGTGTTATGTTCTTTTCAAATGAACTATACACTTTTCCAAATCCTATTCAAAATTATGCTAAAAGAAGAGAGAAGGATAGCTACACTATGCACATCTTCATATTTATATCCACATGCAAGCTTATAAATAATTATAAATAGCACACTTTATGTTTTAGGTGTTCGATTTATAAATTTTGAAAATAGTTTTGGATTTAGTGATAATAGCCATTCATATTTTTACTTTAGCCAAAACATGCAATTTGACATAAAGAAAACATTTCATTTTTAATTTCATTTTTGAAAAGCATGAATGCATGAAATTCATATGACATACACATTTAGCATGTTAGAAAAGAAGTAAAGTGATGAAAGCATGTAAACACATTCACCCTAATTAATTCCTAAGGATAATCTTATGAAATAAGAAAGCTTAAAGAAAATTAAGTTGTTTTTAAGGAAGGTTTGATTTTGTTTTGAGTTTAATTTAATTTAAGAAATATGAGGTAAGCTTGCTGATCCTAACCCATTCCCACATATGTTTGTTGATTTAGTTTGTTCTTAGGATTATTAGATGATTTTTATATGTTGCTTAGGTTGAGGTATGAATTAAATGTATTAATTATCTCTCACCTATACCACCTTAGCATATTTAATAAAATAATTATGAGCCAATGATATGACATAAAATCACACAAGGAATTTAAATCAATAATGCACCTAAGAAGAAAATAGCCTAATACATTTGTCTCATGATTAATGATCAATTAAGCTAAGGGGTTTTAATTAAGTAATTTCATAACCCCTCTCACACATGTGAGTTGGATTTTGATTTCTTTAATGTACTTAGGGTTTAGAACACCTAAGCATCTACCCAATATAGATTAATTGAGTTCTGGAAAGTTTTAAAATTTTATGAAATTAATTAAGGGGGTAATTAGTGAATTAACCCTTAATTAAGGTTGGATTAAGGAAGAAAGAGAGTTTAAGAAATATCTTAAGGAAAGTATCCCAAAATTATTCCTTGAAACCTCATTTCACTTAAACAAAACTTAATTGACTCAATCAGAGGGTTAGACAACTAATTATACCCTTAATTAAGCTTAATTACATTAATGGAGTGATTAAGGAATGAACTAGCAATTCCTCTAATTAAACCACCAATAAATCCCAAGAAAATTATATAGGGGCAGTAGATTTATGCACAATAAGTTTGGGACTAATTAGTGGAAGTAATTATATGGTAATTAGCAAAATAACATTCTCAATAAAACCCAAATCTAGAGAAAAGCACTATTCAAAATCCATTGAAATCATTTTTAAAATATTCTATGTTCAATTATCTATCCAATGCAATTATTTCATTTTTTTTTTTATTTTTCTAGGATTATATATGAATTTAAGAAGTTTCCACGAATAATTAGGTGATTTAATAGCCTAATTAAATATTTAATCCTATCGGTGCCATGTAGACCGCTGACGAGGCATGTATTTTCCACGTGGCATGATGGTATTTGATATTTAAGTTGTCACATCATAGCACCGTATCAACGACAGTGTTATGCACTTTCTCCTCACCCGTTCAATCAAGGATCAGATGGCTGAGGTTAAAGCCGCAGTTCTAAAGGGAAGAAATGTGGGATCTACATGTCTTTGATCAGGGCCGTCCATCCAAAATGTGTAAATGAATGCCCCATGACCTGACTCTATATTTCCCTATGGGAGAGGATATTCGTCAATCTTCTAGGGCATGATCCAAGCTCGATTGGGCTCGGATTGGATTGAAACTCAACCCACACCATCTAAGGGTAAAGAGGATCACATCTAACAGCTAGAATCTCATGGGGTGATACTTTACTTCACAAAGGACTAGACCACATTGAAATTATGCTTAGTTTAATGGCATACCTCACCGAAGGTGATCACTGACACTCGATTCCCTTAAAGAAGCTTCATCTAGTGGAGATGAAGATTTGTTGAGAGTTTGAAGTCTTGAGATTGGATGGATCCTTTTAGAAGCCAAGCTCCCCGTCAAGTAGGCTCAATCTTGGTCAAGGTAGCACCTCCCTTGCCTTTGGAGCTTGGATTAAGTTTTAGGCAAGTTTGATGGAACCCTTTGATTAAGCTTGTAAGAGGAATTGGCTTGATTTGAAGTATTGGTTAAGTTGGATTTCAAGTGGAGCTCCCCTATTTTCAAGCTATGAAAATTGAGAAAATGGAAAATCGATTTCACTCTAGGAAGCTTGGAATCACTTGGCAATGGCTCCTCTAGCTTCCCTAAGTTCAATCGAGTGTGAGACTGATGGAATGAAATCAAATTAGGGGGAGAAAATCTCTCCCTAGAGTAATCATATGATCGAGCTTGCTTGTGCCATTTTGATCCAATTGATCTTATGCAATGGCTTTGTTAGGCTATTAGAGGTGTCCTTGAATTCAGTTTTGGCTAGAGAAGGAGCGGAGGAGCTGGCTATGTGCTTTAATTGAGTGGAGGGGAAATTCCATGTGGCCAATTTGAAGGAGGTGGTTGATTTTGACCTTGGGCTGACCCAAACCTATTGGGTTAGGTGCACCACACTCCCTAGTATCCACTTGGTCCACTAAGAGAGTGCCAAGTGGTCATGAAGAGGATTTGACCAAATTCTAAGTGGATTTGGCCAATATTTACCCTATGGCCAAGGGGTAAAATGGTCATTTGGCTTGGGTTTCAATTTGAATATTTTTGATATGTTTGAAAAATAGGTTAGACCAAGTTTCATTGAATTTTGAGTTGGTTTGATATGATTTGGCTCATGTTGACCCATTTAGGTCAAAATGGGTCAACTTGGGTCAAGTTGACTAATTGGTCAAATTGGGTCAAACCAAGGGTTGGGTCAAGTTCATATGACCATTTGAAATGTTTTGGTGGCTTTTATTTTATTCAATTTGGTTTATATTTGATTTTGGTTCAATTGAGTTCATTTAGGTCAAATGGGTCAAGTTGACCAAATTGACCCATTTGACTTATTTAGGTTAGTTCATGAGTTGTTCCATGTTTGGTTGGTCATTTGAAATGGATTGGTATATTTGTTTCTAATCAATTTAGTTTATATTTGAGTTTGGCTCAATTTGACCTTTTCGGTCAAGTTGAGTTCATGATCAATTGGGCTAGGTTAGATCTAGTTGGCCAATTGAGGCTTTGATGAAGTTCAACAATCATTTTGAAATGAACTTGACCCATTGGTTTCAATCAATTTGGCTTAGATCAAGTTTTGACATATTTTTTACTTTTTTTGGGTCAAGGTCAACTTGGGTCAAGTGGTGAAATGGGCTAGGTTAGGCTCAAATGTTGGCTTGGTCAAGTTCAAACATTAATCATGAATGAACTTAGATCAATGGTTTCAATCAATTTGGCCTATGATGGATTATGGCTATGTTGGGTTTCATTTTGGCTATGTGTTGACTTGGTCAACCCTTTAGTTTGACTTGGTTTGACCCAATTTGAGTGATTAATCATCTCATGATGATTGTTGATCATGATGAGAGGCTTAGGTGGGCTTAGTTCAGTCTAATTTGGTTAGGATTAGAATTTGGCTCATAAGGGTACTTTATGTCACTTTTGGGTCAAGTGAGCCCAAGTAGGTCAAATGGCTTGGTCAAAGCTTGATTTGAGTTTGATTTAACTCACATATGGACTTATGATTAAAATATAAATCCATTTGGAAGTGGTTTGAAGTCAAATGGGTTTTGATTCATTTGACAATTTCAAGTTCAAAGGGTGAACATGAGTTTGACCTAGGCATGATTTTTTGAATTGAGTTTTGGTTTGATGATTGAAGTTTGTGTTTATATTTGGATTCATGATTGAAGGATTGATTGAATCATGGAGAAAAATCTAGAGTTTGGCTTGATTTGTAATTGATTTGGCTAAGTTCAAGATTTGACTTGAAAGGATTAGGTTAAATTTTGAGTAGATTTGAGTTTGATTTTTGGAGTTGGTTTTGGTTGTTTGAATTTATATTTCATTTATATATGTGAATATAAATGAAAATATAAATGGGTTCTGAGAAAATTTTATGAATTTGGAGTGGTTTGAGCTTGATTTAGGCTAAGTCCTTAAGAGGAACAAAATGACTTAGGAAAGATTTTGAACTTGGAATTTCAATCATAAGCTTTAATCATTTGATTGATCATGGATTTCAATCATTCAGAATTGATTTTAGTATGGATAAAATCAGTTAAGCTGGAATTGATTTAAGTTTGACTTGAAGGAAGGAAGTGAGGAATTTGGTTCAAGCTATAGGGTAGGCAAATTTTTCTAACACTCCTAAGGCATGACCTATTCCTATGGCTAACTCTTCTAAGTCTTTAGGGCTAGGTTGAGTATCCACCTAATCACTAGATGTGTCTTAAGACTAAAGAACCCTTAAAATCTAAGAGAAGTCCTATGCCTAAGATGGAGGGGTTGAGAGCTCATCCTAAAAATGAGGTCAACAATTATCTGACACCGGGGAATAGAAATAGACCCAAAAAATATCAAAACTATCTTAGAAATGCCACCTCCTTAAAGTTTAACACAACTCAGATCTTTCCAAGGATGGTTAGCATATCTAAGACACTTTATTGCCAACCTATCAAGGAGATGCAAACCATTCTAAGCACTTGTCAAAAAGAATGCCAAGTTCAAGTGGGATGACAAGTGTTACCATGCCATTGAAGATATCAAACAATATTTGGTGAAGCCGCTAGTTCTAGCAGCCACTATCCCGAGTAGGCCACTCATCCTCTACACAACTACATTGGATGACTCTCTCAGCTTTCAGTTGGCCCAAGCCAACGATGAAGGAAAAGAGAGTGCTCTCTACTACCTCAGTCATCGTCTGATTCCTGCTGAAGTGAACTATCCACCTATTAAGAAACATTGCTTATCTTTGATCTTTGCCTCCCAAAAGCTACAACACTATATTCTTTCTCATAAGGAGAACTTGATCTCTAGAACCAATCCACTACAGTATCTCATGACATGACCAATGCTATCTGGATGGTTGGTACGTTAGTCTATGATCTTCTCGCAGTTTGATATCACATTCGTACCCCTCCATGTGGAAAAAGGACAAGCACTAGTGGATTTCTTAACAACACACTCACTTCCTACTGATTCTCTGCTTAGTGACAATCTCCCTGATGAATAAATCATGAACTTAAGGAGGTTGACAACCACTGATAGGAGATGTATTTTTATGGTGCAGCTTCTTTTCAAAAAGGGGAAGCACCATGATCTACTGTTCTAGGAAAGGTGGGGTTAGGAATAGTTCTCCTGACTCCAGACCACGATGTGATGAGATTCTCATACTATATTTCCAACCCCTGCACCAACAATGAAGTCGAGTATGAGACTTTGATTACCAGTCTAGAGTTAGCCATCATAATCAGTGTCAAGAGCATCAACATCTTTAGGGATTCTCAGTTGGTCATCAATCAGATTGCTGGGTCATACAAGGTTCTCAAACCCAAGCTTTGTCATTACCATGATTATACCACGAAGCTGTTGGCCCAAATCCCTGAAGTCATCATCTACAAGGTTCTCCAAGCAATGAACATAGTAGCAGATGCTTTGGCCAAACATACCAAAGAATTGACATGTTCGGAAGATGAGTCCATTCCAATAAGGATCCAAAATAGACAAGTCCTATCCCTTATTGATGTTGAACTCATCGAGAGACTTTTTATTGAAGGGAAGGTTATTGTTGCCTATAAGGATAAGGGTGCTCATAGACTATTTGAACACTAAACTACCTCAAGAAAAGTCACAAGCCCATGAAAATAGAGCTCTCTCTTATGCTCTCATTAATGGCACCCTGTATCGACGGTCCTTTGACTAAATGTGGTTACGTTGTTTAGATAAACACAATGCCCATGGCATTATAACCTAGGTACATATTAGTCTATGTGGAGTGTATCAATCTGCTCTGAAGATGAAGATCAAGAGACTAGGATACTACTGACCTTAGATGATTACAGACTGCATGGATGTAGCTAGGAGATGCCATCAGTGTCAGGTGCATGGTGTGGTCTTACATCAACCACCAACATTCTATACCCAACATTGGCCTCATGGCTATTCTAGTGTGGGGGTATCAACATTATGAGTCTGATCGATCCTCCTTCTTCCAAGTGTCATCAGTTCATCTTAGCTGCCACCGATTACTTTTCTAAGTGGGAGGAGACAATCTCACTAAGAGAGGTCACAACTCAGCATGTGCTTCAATTTTTCAGGAACCATATCGTATATAGGTTCGAGGTGCCTCAAAAATTATATTCGATAATGGTACTACATTTAGAAGCACCAAGATCAATAGCATTTCCAGAAGACACGGTATAGATTGGAGATACTCCACCATCTACTACCCTAGAGCAAATGGCTTAGCAGAAGCATTCAACAAAACTCTCATCCAAATACTAAAGAAGACACTTGATGACAACAAGCGGTAATGGAATGAGCAGTTGGTTGAAGCCTTGTGGGCCTACCGCACCACATGCCGAACCCCAACTCAATCTACCCTATTTTCTTTAGTATATGGTCCGAAGCCATTCTACCTTTAGAAGTTCAACTCCCATCACTAAGGATAGCATTGGGTAGCAAGACCACTACAGAGCAGAATGCAAAGTTATTGTTAGAAGAGCTCAAAGGTTTGGAGGAGTGTCGCCTATAGGCGCGCCAGAACCTTGAGTTGTACAAGGCCAAAATGATTCAAGCTCATAACAAGCTGGTCCGCCTTAGGTCTTTTTGAGTAAGAGAACTTGTGTTAGTCCTAAGGAGACCAATTGTTGCCTGTCGAAAGATGGGAGGCAAGTTTGAACTCACTTAAGAAGGCCCCTATGTCATAGAGAAGGCCTACCAAGGAGTATCTTATCAGCTTATTAATTGTAAAGGGGAACACCCAATGCTTCCAATTAATGGGCTCTATTTGAAGAAATATTACCCATAAAAATTATGTTTGAAAATAATTCTATCAATCAACAAAAATTTGATTCCATTTCATCAAAATCTTCTCTTCTTTCGAAGCATTATTTGCTTGTCTTGCGAATCTTAGGGTAAGTGTAAGAGGCCCCCAGTGGCATCCTATCCTTCTTTCACAATAAAAACATAATCAAACACATTTCCTGATGCTATTAGAATAAGTGTGATAGAACCCAAAAGGCATCTTATTTTGATTAGCACAACTAAGTTAGGTGTAAGAGAACCCAAGCGACATCCTTTCTTAAATCCGGTTGCCACTGTGGCACCATTTCATTAAAATCCTTGAGCATGTTTAAGATAGGTGTAAGAGAACGGCGATCCTATTCCCTTTAACACAAGCACAAAAATAAATATATTTTATTTTGAACGCTTGATGTGGGAGCAAGTCCCCTATGGCACTCACTCATTAGCTACTCTAGGTCGGGTTTACATGCTACCTCGCTAGTATGTCACCCCAGTGGTCACTTATTTAGAAGATGTGAGTCCCCGTGCTTTCTTCCTAACTTGACCATTGTAAACTAATAAGAACCTTGTTAGTTTGGTAGATTTCACTGCCCAGTCAGTAAGCTACCTCATGTTGACTTTATTTAAGAAGATATGAGTCACCGAGCTTTCTTCTTGAACTAGCCAACATGTGCTAACTAGGCTGAGTATATTTGAGGCTTAGGATGAGTCGCCTAGAGGCTCTTTTCCTCTTGACTACATTTGAGTTGATATAAGTCCCCTAGTGGCATTCACTCAGTAATCATCCAAGGTCGGATGACACCTGTCGAGCCAAAGACAGACTATCCCAGCAATCAGTTCTTCTATAAGAAGATGTGAGTCCCAGAGCTTTCTTCTTAGGTTGATTATTACAAATCGACGGGCACCTTAGGTTGGTTAATGTTCACTATGCTGACAGTGACTCACCCAATGGATACACCACTCTTCATAGATATGAGTTCCCATGCTTTCTCCTTGAGTTGGCTGTCGAATACCTATTTGATATATGACTAGCCATGTCATCTTCTCTGGGGTTTTGGATTAAACCCTTAGCAGCCCCTCTCCCTGTGGGCATTCTTTTTGGATCACGTCCTTTGCAACCTAATTTAAACACTACCCCGGTTACTTTTGGATTGGACAGTCCCCCTTTCCTAGTAGCCACCCCTGAGGTTGGAGAATTTGTTCAGTGGATGCGTAAATTCTTCCTTGGTTCAGTAAATCAGAGATAGGTCTAGGCTGATATATGCTTCTTCTCAATTTGATCCCTCATAAACTAATAGGGTCCATGTTTAAACCAAATAAACAAATTAATTCACTTGTGTATTAGGAATTCAAGCCCCCAAAGGGCCCTTTTCCCAAGCACATCTTATCTTTAAGGCAATGTCGAGAACTCCCTATAGAATTGCGACTACTTGAGTTGAGATAAATTCATCACTCAGTAGTTACCTTTAGGTTAGGTTCAACCTATTTTACCATAAGAAGGTTACCCCGACAGTCATCCCACTTTGGAAGATGTAAGATTATGACACATTCTTTCTAGCATGACTATCGCAAATCGACGAACAGCCTTAGGTCAGGTTTGATTTGTTGGCCAAAGCAACCGATCACCCCAGTGGTCTTTTGTAGTGGAAGATATGAGTCCCTAAGATTTCTTCCCTTAAATTTATCATTGCAAACCGAAAGGCACTCCTTTGGTCAGATAGTTCTCTCATCGACCGGGAAGCTACTCCCTTTGGTTCAGTAAGTCTGAGATAGGTCTAGACCTCTGTAGCTCCTTCTCAATATGATCCATCACAAACCAATGGAATCCATCAAAACAAATGAAAAATGATATTAATCTTTGACTATTTTTAAACTGATTTAAGTCCCCCAGCGGCATTCACTCAATAGACAGCACTAGGTCGGGTCTGATTTGTTGCTCAAAGTAACCGATCACCCTTATGGTTTCTTATTTCTAGAAGATGCCAGTCCCCGTGCTTTCTTCTTAAGACTTGACCATTGCAAATCGAGAGGCATCCCCTTGATAGGATAGCCCCACCTTGTGGTTGGTAGACTACTCCCTTTGGATTGGTAAGTCTAAGTTAGGTCTAGGCCTTTGTGGCCTACTCTGCAATCCATCACAAACCAATGGGACCTATCAAAATAAATCAAAATGACCCACTTTGACCTAAATTCAAATCAAGCCAAACTCTTGATTTTTCTTCATGATTCAATCAATCCTTCAATCATAAATCCAAATATAAACACAAAATTCAATCATCAAATCAAAACTCAATCCAAAAATCAAACCCAAGTCAAACTCATGTTCACCCCTTGAACTTGAAATTATCAAATGAATCAAAACCCATTTGACTTTAAACCACTTGCAAATGGATTTATATTTCAATTATCTATCCATATGTGAGTTCAATCAAATGTAAATCAAGCTTTGACCAAGCCATTTGACCCACATAAGCTCACTTGACCCAAAGTGACCTAAAGTACCCTTATGAGTCAATTCTAATCCCAACAAAATTGGATTGAACTAAGCCCACCTAAGCCTTTCATCATGATCAACAATCATCATAAGATGATCAATCACTCAAATTGGGTCAAACCAAGTCAAACCTAAGGGCTGACCAAGTCAACACTTAGCCAAAATAAAACCCAATATAGCCAAAATCCACAATATGCCAAATTGATTTAGACCATTGATCAAAACTCATTCATGATCAATGTTTGAACTTGACCAAGTCAATATTTGAGTCTAGCCTAGCCTAATTGGCCACTTGATCCAAATTGACCAAATTTCACCTAAAAAGTCAAAATGTGCCAAAACTTGATCTAAGCCAAATTGGTTGAAACCAATGGATCAAAGTTCATTCCAAAATTATTGTTGAACTTTACCAAAGCCTCAATTGGCCAACTAGACTTAACCTAGCCCGATTGACCATGAACCCAACAAGACCTGAAAGGTCAAATTGAGCCAAACTAAAATATAAACCGAATTGATTGGAAACAAAGATACCAATACATTTCATATGACCAATGAAACCTAAGCCAACCCATGACCTAACCCAAATAGATCAAATGGGTCGAATTGGTCAACTCAACCCATTTGACCTAAATGAACTCAAGTGAACCAAAACCAAATATAAACCAAATTGATTCAAACCAAAGCCACCAAAATATTTCAAATGGTCATATGAACTTGACCCAACCCTTGGTTTGAACCAATTTGACCAATTGGTCAACTTGACCTAAGTTGACCCATTTTGACCTAAATGGATCAACTTGAGCCAAATCATATCAAACCAACTCCAAATTTAATGAAACTTAGCCTAACCTATTTTTCAAACATATAAAACATATTCAAATTGAAACCCAAGACAAATGACCATTTTGCCCCTAGGCCATAGGGTAAATTTTGGCCATGATTAAATCCACGTAGATCCCACATTTTATCCCTTCAGAATCGCAGCTTTAACCTTAGTCATCCGATCCTTGATCGGATGGGTGAGGAGAAAGCATGTAGCACCGCCGCTGATGCAATGCTATGATGTGAAAACTTAAATATTGAATCCCATCATGCCACGTGGAAAGCGCATGCCGCATCAACGGTCCACGTGGCACCGACAGGATTAAACATTTAATTAGGCTATTAAATCACATAATTAATCATGGAAACTTCCTAAATTCATATCTAAGCTTAAAAATAAATAAATAAATTGCATTGGATAGATAATTGCACATAGAATATTCTAAAAATAATTTTAATGGATTTTGAACAGTGCTTTTCTTTAGATTTAGGTTTTATTAGAAATGTTATTTTGCCAATTATCCTCTAATTACTCACTAATTAATCCCAAATTTTTTGTGCATAATTAGTGGGATGACTCCTAGCTCCCCTAATTTTTTTGGGATTTATTGGTAGTTTAATTAGAGGAATTGCTAGTTCATTCCTTAATCACTCCCTTAATATAATTAAGCTTAATTAAGGGTATAATTAGTGGTCTAACCCTTTGATTGAGTCAATTGCATTTTTCTTAAGTGAATATGAGGTTTAGGGAATAATTTTGGGATACTTTCCTTAAGATATTCCTTAAACTCCCTTTCTTCCTTAATCTAACCTTAATTAAGAGTTAATTCACTAATTACCCACTTAATTAATTTCATAAAATTCTAAAACTTTCTAGAACTCAATTAATCTATCTTGGGTAGATGCTTAAGTGTTTAAGAGCCTAAGTAAAATTAAGAAAAATAAAATTCAACTCACATGTGTGAGAGGTGTTATGAAATTACTTAAAATAAACCCCTTAACTTAATTAATCCTTAATCATGAGCCAATTGCATTAGGTATCTTTCTTTCCTAGGTGCATTGCTAATTTAAATTTCTTGTGTGGTTTTATGTCATATCATTGGCTCATAATTATTTGATTAACTATGCATAAGGTGGTGTAGAAGGGGTAATTAACACACTTAATTCATACCTTAACCTAACCAACATATAAAAATCATCTAATAATCTTAAGAGAAAACTAAATCAACAAACATATGTGGGAATGGGTTAGGAGCAACAAACTCACCTCATAATTCTCAAATTAAATCAAACTCAAAACAAAATCAAACCTTCCTTAAAAATAACTTGATTTGCTTTAAGCTTTCTTATTTCATAAGATTGTCTTTACGAATTAACTAAGGTTAATGTGTTTACATGCTTTAATCACTTTAATTTATTTATAACATGCTAAATGTGTATGTCATATGAATTTCATGCATTCATGCTTTTCAAAAATCAAATTAAAAATGAAATATTTTCTTTATGTCAAATTGCATGTTTTAAAGTAAAATATGAATGACTATTATCATTATTAAATTCAAAACTATTTTCAAAATCTATAAATTAAACACCTAAAATTGAAAGTGTGCTACTTATAATTATTTATAAGCTTGCATGTGGATATAAATATGAAGATGTGCATAGTGTGGCTTTCGTTCTCTCTTCTTTTAGCATAATTTTAAATAAGATTTGGCAAAGTGTATAGTTCATTTGAAAAGAACACAACACGTGCCTAACCCCATTACTATCCATTCCTATGCTATTACCTAAGAAGGACTTCCCCACTTGTACATATAAATTGTATAAACAAAATAAACAAATAAATACAAGCTTTTTGCATCTTTCTTTTTTCCATTCATTTCTTTTGTACATGTGTTTGTATTTAAGGAAAGTGGTATATTAGTCTAGACAACCCCAGAATTGTGAGACTTTAAGTAGCCATAAGTAGGTCTTGTACCTTACATCCTGGTGCTAATAATGGCATCGTACTCACTTTTTCCTTTTATACATATACATGTGCATGTGAATAATGGATAAAATAAACCCCTCTTTTCTACTTAATGAAAACCATGCATCATAAAGCATTCAAATATTCTTAAGTAATATTTCTTAGCATTCATCATAAAGTGTGCTAAACATTTCCATTTGTATGAATAGATATGCTAAGGATTCATTCATATGTTTGTTGTACATATTGGGAAAGAAATGAACTGATGTGTGTTTTGTGATATTAATTCACTTTACTTAATCTTAAAATGTCTTTTTTTTGAATAGGTTGGTTTAGGGAAAATCTAAACTTAGGATTAATTAAAACACGTAATAAAAAATTCACTAAACAAAATCAAATATGAATCTACTTTAGAAATTCCTTAAGGTTGGGAAGGAAAGAGAAGTTCTCTTCTCTTTTCCTTCTCTTTAAAACTTAGTAATTAATTATAAGATTCACTTAAACCAACCCAAAATACAAAATAAAATCAACCCAAATCAACTAAACAACTTAAATGAAACCATCCATCTAAGTTGAACATCTTCACACTTAGAAAATCTAAGACTTAAAGCCATAGCTAGGCATACCACACAAACCTTTTAAAGCACACACATTAGGTTAAGTCACCACTTCTAGCTTTAGGTTAGGGCGGTGCATGGTTTGATATTTTTTTTATTTTGTGATGTATTATTTCTAGTCTGGATGTTAGGGTGAATGTATGTAGAATGAATGGTAGGATGATTTATTCTAACCATTATCTTTTGCATGGGATTGTGTTTAAGGGGCACAATAATAAAAATATAAATACTTTTGCAGTTCAGGTGCTTATACCCCTAAGCATAATCCAATAGGTTAGGTGGACTTGGTTACCTATGTATGGGGTGCTAAGTCTAATATGCATGCTTGGGATTTATATGGTTTGTTTAGGTAATCTCTATTTTACAAGTGTTAGTTAGATTTACTTTTCCTTTTCATGTAATTTTTGTAATTAAGATCTTGGAATGAATGTTATGGTCGATTAGGATGAGCATTTGTCATAAGATTACATCTCGACAAACCTTAACCTTTTGGTTTCTTCTTTTGTACCATATGAAGCCTTTGGAGCAACCACTTTCCAATCATTCAAAAGAAAGAACCAAAAGAAGAAACCAAAAGAAGAAAGAAGAAAGAAGAAAGAAGAAGGAATAAAAGAAGAAACGAAGACCCCCATAACATGAATTTCCTTACTTCATTATAAATTAATTCATTTGTAATCTAGGTTGTATAAGAGTAGAGCTCGACAACTCAATTTTTTTCGGGTTTGTGCGATGGTGCCCGACCACAAATGGCCTCTTATTCTTTTGCGTTAGCTTTATAAAATATTTGATGTTTATTTAGCTTGTGCATTAAAATGACATATTTCTTAGTTTCTTCCTTGCTTTGATGTATGGCCTAGATGACGATTAGGATTTTAGGGAAAAGTAAATCTTCTACCAAATTAAATAACTCATAATTTAAAATAAACAACTCATACCTCACCTAAAGCTTAGGTTATAAATCAAGATAAAATAATTAGCAACCTCTTAGTTGGATGAGTATTTCTTTTCTAACATCATGCATACAAGAATATTATTTCACTCTTGATTGGAGGGCTTTCACCTTTGCCAGAGAATTTGGCTTGACCTATGAGAGCCATGGTGGAAACACACGTCCTTATCTCATTGATTTTGGCCCATAATCTTATTTCTCATGCATTAGGCATATAAATTCTATAGCCTAAGTCAAATGATTATCCAAAAATAAAAGTAAAACATGTCAAAAATTTGCATTAGATTTAAGTCATTAAAGCATGCCTTTACATGATCTAGCCTCTTAAAGAGTGTGTTTAAGGACTTAGCCTCTTTCTAAATAGATAACAATCTTGCTATCTTGCATAAACATATGACTTGCCTACTTTAAAATCATAGGAGGAGTTAGTAGGTGACCAACCCCAGGAGATTGTAAGTCCAACAGTCTGGTGGTTTATCCTCTATGTAGAGGTAAACCAAATACTCATTTTCATCTTATATTTAGGTCATACTTTTGGCCCTCGCCAAAGATCCCTAGATTTTGGTGCAGAGATTGCTACTTCCCTTTGCGGGCCATGGGCATAAAAACTCACCTCTTAGGCATTTCCATGACCTTGCATCATGGAATTATAAGCCTTAAATTTCTAATAAAAATCCAACTCAAACAAATAAATCCTTTTCAAATTTCAAAAATGTAAAGTCCAACCATAAGATAGTTTGAGATGCTCGCTAAGTTTCCTAACATCATGAGCATCTCCTACTTATCTTCCTATGGCTTTGATAATAACTCTCTCCCTTTGATCAATCCCATTTACTGATAGTCTATCCTTCAAAATCTTTGGAGACAATGATCATTTACCTTAATCGAGAGTATTCTTAAGGAATCTCATTCTTTAAGATGTAATTAACTATGGGGGCTTGCCTCCATAGGGAACTTAACAAATCCAGTTTAAAATAAACCCTACTTTACTTTTCTATGTAAAGTAGGAGAAGAATCTCTAGTACATACAAAGACCCATAGTCCTTAGGAGTCCTTATTCAGGTGATTAGGTCCATTGTAGGGTGGTGACTTCTACCTTTAGAGATTATATACCTCTCCTCAATGTTGTACCCAATCACCCTAATAAGAACATCTGCGGATCTACGTGGTGTCCCAACTAAAGGCGTATATTTCTATTTTCATTTATCCTCTTTAGAAGGATAGATGAAGGTGAAAATATTTCACCACATAATAATATCTAATAACTAATAAAAATATCTAAAACTTAACTAATAACTAATAACTAAACCTAATAACTAATAACTAAAAAATAAAACTAATAAACTAACTAAATAAACTAATAAAAATAATAAAACTAAACTAATAACTAAATAACTAATAATAATAATAATAACTAAATAAATAACTAATAACTAACTAAAAAATAGCTAATAAAGCTAATACTAACCAACTAATAAACTAATAAAACTAATAACTAATAACTAAATAAAACTAATAACTAATAACTAATAAACTAAATAACCAACAAACTAATAACTAAAACTAATAAACTAAATAAATAACTAACTAATAACTAACTAATAATAATAACTAACTAATAATAACTAATAAACTAATAATAACTAATAATAAACTAAATAATAACTAACTAATAATAATAATAAATAAACTAATAACTAACTAAATAACTAACTAATAACTAATAACTAATAATAAAAAAAACTAAACTTAATAAATAGTAAAATAAATTAATAACTAATTAAACTAACAAATAATTAATAATAACTAAATAACTAATAATAAACTAAACTAATAATTAAAACTAATAAACTAATAAAATAACTAATAAAATATAAAACTAATAATAATAATAATAACTAGTACTAATAAATAAAACTTATAAAAAATAAACTAAATAATAATAACTGATAGCTAACTTATAAAATAAACTAACTAAACTAATAATACTAATAAATAATAATAACTAACTAAACTAATAAACTAACAAAATTAATAAACATATAATAAAATAACTAACTAATAATAATAAAAATTAAATAAAAAACTAACTAAAAACTACTAATAAACTAAATAACTAATAATAAACTAAAACTAAATAAACTAAAAATTATTAAACTAATAAACTAATAAACTAATAAAATAATGTAACTAATAACTAATAATTGCTAAATAAATAAACTAAAACTAAATAACTATCATAATAATAAACTAATATTTAATATTAATAACTAGAAACTAATAACTAGGCTATACTATAAAAATTAAACTAATAATAACTAATAACTAAACTATAACTAAAACAATAATAAAAATTAATAACTAATAACTAAATAACTAATAACTAATTAAATTACTAACTAATAACTAATAAATTAATAAACTACCAACTAATAACTAACTAATAACTAACTAATAATAAATAACTAATAACTAACTAAACTAAACTAAAAAACTACTAAACTAATAAAATAATTAGATAATCACTAATAAGATGAACTAATAAACTAAAACTAATAATAATAACTAAAACCTAATAACTAATAATAATTTATAACTAACTAACTAATAACTAATAAAACTAACTAAACTAATAATACTAATAAATAATGAAAAATTAATAACTAATAACTAATAAAAAATAAATAAACTAACTATAATAATTAATAAACTAATAATTAATAATAATAACAAAAAAACTAACTAAAAAAACTAAACTAAAATAACTAATAACTAATAATAAATAACTAAACTAAATAATAACTAATAACTAAAATAATAACTAAAATAATAGGTTATAAATAACTAACTAACTAACAAATAATAATAAAATAACTAAAACTAACTAACTAAACTAATAAAACTAATTAAAAACTAATAACTAACAAAAACTAATCAAATAAAAACTAAATAATAAAATTAACTAAAATAAACTAATAAATAAATAACTAATAATTAAACCTAATAAAACTAATAAACTAAAAACTAACTAATAAACTAACAATAATAAAAAATAACTAATAATAACTAACTAAAAATAATTAACTAAAAAAATTAATAAATAACTAATAAAAATAATCACTAAATGAATAATAATAATTAATAAAATAATAAACTAATATCTAATAATAAACTAATAAAACTAAATTAAAACTAACTATAATAAACTAACTAACTAATAAAACTAATTAATAACTAATAATAATAATAATAAAATTAACTAAACTCACAAAAAATAATAATAATAAACTAATAACTAACTAATTATAATAAACTAATAAATAATAATAACTAAACTACAAATAACTAATAACTAATAAAACTAATAACTAAATAACTAACTAATAATAACTAAAAATTAAACTAATAACTAATAAACTAAAACTAAATAACTAATAAACTAAAACTAATAAATTAAATAACTAAATAATAGCTAACTAAAACTATAATAAAAGAAAAATAACATAAAAAAACTAATAAGACTAATAACTTCTTAAGCTAATAATAATTAATAAAAACTAAAAACTAACTAATAAAGACTAATAAATAAAACTAACTAAATTAATAATAAGGAACTAAATAACTAAACTAATAATAAAACTAATAATAATAACTAAATAGCTAAAACTAAATAACTATTAGTAAACTAAATAAAAAAAAACTAATAAAATAATAAACTAAAAAATAAATAATAGTAATAAATAATAAAACTAATAACTAAAACTAAAATAAAACTATCTAATAAATGGCTAATAAACTAAACTAACTAAATCTAAACTAATAATAACTAATTGAAATTAAAATAAACTAAACTAAAACTAATAATGATTAATAATAACTAACCAATAACTAATAAAATGATAATAACTAATAAAACTAATAAAAACTAAACTAATAAACTAATGACTAGATAATTAACTAATAACTAAATAAAACTCACTAAACTAAACCTAATAACTAATAAAAACTAATAAAACTAATAATAACTAACTAATAATAAAACTAAGTAACTAAATAATAACTAATAAACTAATAAACTAATAATAAACTAATGAACTAAAACTAATAACAAAACCTAATAAATAAAAAAAACTAACTAATAAACTAAATAGTAAACTAACAATCAATAAACTAATAATAACTAAATAATAAAACTTAATAAACTAAATAATAAAAATAAAAAATAACTAAATAACTAACTAATAAACTAATAACTAACTAAAACTACTCACTAAGAATAACCAAAACTAAAACTATAATAAAACTAAACTAACCAAACTAATAATAATTAAAACCAATAATAATAACTAACTAAAACCAATAAAACTAATAACCAATAAAAAATGAAAAACTAATAAACTTAATAACTAAACTAATAACTAAACTAACAATAATAAAGTACTAACTAATAACTAATAACTCATAACTAAATAACTAATAATAACTATAATAATAATAAACTAAAAACTAAATAATAATAATAATAAACTAAAAACTAAACTAACTAAATAATAATAACTAAACTAAAAACCTAATAAAACTAATAATAAACCTAATAACTAACTAATAACTAATAACTAACTAATAATAACTAAACTAATATCTAATAATAAAACTAATAATACTAATTAAAAAACTAGAACTAACTAATAACTAAAAACTAACTAAACTAACTAATAATAATAACTAACTAAAAAACTAAATTAATAAATACTAATAAATAAACTAATAAATTAACTAATAACTAATAACTAATAATAATACTAAAAAACTAAACTAATAACTACTAACTAATAAAACCTAATAAATAAACTAATAAAACTAATAACTAAAATTAATAAATAACTACTAATAACTAATAAAGAAATAAAACTAATTAATAATAAATAATAACTAATAACTAAAATAATAAATAAAAAACTAAAAAAACTAAACTAATAACTAAATAACTAATAATAATAATAACTAACTTACTAATAAAATAAACTAATAATAAAACTATCTAAAACTAACTATTAATAATAACTAACTAATAAAAATAACTAATAATAACTAATAATTAAAATTAAATAATAAACATAATAAAACTAAACTAAAACTAATAAAACTAACTAAAACTAATAAAACCAATAAAACTAATTAATTAAATTACTAAAGTAATAAAAAAAGAACTAAATAACTAACTAACAACTAATAACTAATAAATAAATAACTAACTAAACTAAAAATAAAAATTAATAACTAATAACCTAATAAATGAATAACTAAACTAATAATAACTAATAACTAAAACTAACTAAATAATAACTAAATAATAACTAATAAAACAAATAATAATAAACTAATAACTAAATAATAATAATAAAACTAAGACTAACTAAATAATAAACTAATAACTAATAAACTAAAACCTAATAAATAAACTAATAAAAATAATAAAACTAATAAAACTAATAGTAACTAAACTAAAAGCTAAAAACTAATAAATAATAAATAATAAATAATAACTAAGTAAACTAATAATAACTGACTAAAACTAATAATAATAAAACTAATAAAACTAATAAAAAAATTAATAACAAACTAATAACTAAAAAAATTAATAAATAATAAACTAATAATAGTAACTAACTAATAATAAAACTAATAACTAATAAACATAATAATAACTAAACTAAAACTAACTGATAATAACTAAACTAATAACTAATAAAAACTAAATCTAAACTAAAAAAGATAATTAACTAATAACTAATAAATAATAAATAATAATAAAAATAACTAATTAACTAAATAACTAACCTAAAACTAATAATAACTAATAATAAAAACTATAATAACTAATTAATGAAAACTAACTAAACCTTATAATTAATAATAACTAATAATAACTAAAATAACTAATAATTATTAAATAACTAATAATAAATAAAAACTAATAAGCTAATAAACTAATAACTAATAAACTAATAATAATAATGAACTAATAATTAAACAAATAAAACTAATAACTAAAATAACTAATAAACAAAACTAAATAACTAACTAATAATTAATAATAACTAATAATTAAAAGCTAATTAAAACTAATAAAACCAATAATACTAATAATAATAAAATAACTAACTAATACACCTAATAACTAATAATAATCAATTTAATAAACTAATAAACTAAATAAATAATGAAACTAATAAACTAAACAATTAAAACTAATAATAACTAAAAAACAAATAACTAAAAAATAACTAATAAGACTAATAAAACTAATAATAAATAAATAAATAACTACTAATAACTAATAACTAATAACTAATAAAAACTAACTAAAAAACTAATAATAACTAATAACTAATAACTAATAAAAAAATTAACTAAAAAATTAATAACTAATAATAAATAAACATAACTAATAATAATAATAAAAAACTAGCTAATAAAAAAACTAAATTAATAACTAATAATAACTAAAACTAATAAACTAAGTAACTACTAATAACTATTAACTAAAAAGTAATAATAATAATAATAAAACCAACTAATAACCAATAATAAATAACCAATAAACCAATAATAAAAACCAACTAATAATAACTAATTAATAACTAAATAATAACTAACTAAACCTAAAATAATAATTATAACTAATAACTCACTAACTAACTAAAATAAATAATAATAAACCAATAAAACTAATATAAACTAAATAATAAAAGTAAACTAATAACCAATAACCAAATAACTAATAAACCAAAACTAATAAATAAACTAATAACTAATAACCAATAAAACTAAATAATTAATAAATAACAAAAAAAAACTAATAATATAAATAACTAAACTAATAACTAAATAACTAAACTAATAATAACTAATAACCAAAAAACTAAATAACTACCTTATAAAACCTAAATAACTAAACTAAAAAAACTAATAACTAAACTTATAACTAACAAAAAATTAAACTAATAACTAGTAAAACTAATAAACTAACCAATGTATAACTAAAACTAATAAATAACTAATAAAAAATAAATAATAACAAATAAACTAATATCTAATAACTAAATAACTAATAATAACCAAACTAAACTAATAAATTACCAACTAATAACCAATAACTAAAAGTAATAAATAAAACCAAAACTTAATAACTAAAACTAACTAACCAATAAGCTAACCAAAAAACTAATAACCAATAACTAAAACTATAACTAATAACTAACCAAAAAAAACTAAAAAAACTAAACCAATAAAACTAATTACTAATAATAACTATAAAATGAAGATAAACTAAACTAACTAATAACCAAAATTAAAACTTAATAAGACTAATAATAAAATTTATAAACTAACAAATAACCAATATTAATAACCAACCAAAATTAATAAAACTAAACATAACTAATAACCAATAACTAATAACTAAACTAATAACTAAACTAAATAAACTAATAACTAACTAACTAATAACTAATAAACTAATAACTGACTAATAATAACTAATAAAAAAAACTAACTAATAAAACTAACTAAACTAAATAACTAATAACTAATAATAAATAACTAAACTAAATAATAACTAAACTAATAACCTAAAATAATAACTAAACTAACTAACCAAATAAAATAATAAAACTAACAACTAAACTAAAACTAATTAAAAAAAACTAATAACTAACCAAAACTAATCAAATAAAAAAAAACTAAATAATAAAATTAACTAAAATAAACTAATAAATAACTAATAACTAAACCTAATAAAACTAATAAACTAATAACTATCTAATAAACTAACAATAATAAGAAATAACTAATAATAACTAACTAAAAATAACTAACTAAAAATAACAAATAAATAACTAATAAAAATAATCACTAAATGAATAATAATAACTAATAAAATAATAAACTAATAACTAATAATAAACTAATAAAACTAAATTAAAACTAACTAACTAATAAACTAACTAACTAATAAAACTAATTAATAACTAATAATAATAATAAAAAAATTAACTAAACTCATAAAAAATAATAATAATAAACTAATAACTAACTAATTATAATAAACTAATAAATAATAATAACTAAACTAAACAAATAACTAATAACTACTAAAACTAATAACTAAATAACTAACTAATAATAACTAAAAATTAAACTAATAACTAATAAACTAATACCTAAATAACTAATAAACTAAAACTAATAAACTAAATAAATAATTAATAATTAACTAAACCTAATAACTAAAACCTAATAAAATAATAACTAAAAAAAAACTAATAAACCAATAACTAAATTAATAAAACTAACTAATAACCAAAAAAACTAATAATAAAACTAATAACAAATAAAACCAACTAAACTAATAAAAACTAAATAAACTAACTAATAAACTAATAATAACCAATAAAACTAAAAAACAAAAAAACTAATAAAACTAACTAAATAAAACAAAAAACTAATAAATAATAAACTAAAAAATAAATAACTAAATTAATAAATAATAAAACTAATAACTAAAACTAAATAAAACTATCTAATAAATAGCTAATAAACTAATAACTAAATCTAACTAAACTAATAATAACTAACTAAAACTAAATAAACTAAATTAAACTAATAATAATTAATAATAACTAACCAATACTAATAAATAAATAACCTAATAACTAATAAAAACTAATAATAAAACTAAACTAATAAATAATAAACTAATAACTAAATAAAACTCACTAAACTAAACCTAATAACTAATAAAAACTAATAAAACAAAAAATAACTAACTAATAATAAAACTAAGTAACTAAATAATAACTAATAAACAAATAAACTAATAATAAACTAAAAACTAATAAAAAAACCAATAATAAAAAAAAAAAAAAACTAACTAACTAATAACTAAAACTAATAAGCTAATAATTAAATAAATAAAAACTAACTAATTAATAAACTAATAACTAAATAACTAATAAAAACCACAAATAAATAATAAAAAATAAAAAATAATTAAATAACTAACTAATAAACTAACAACTAACTAAAACTAACTAATAATAACTATAACTAAACTATATAATAAAAACTAAACTAACTAAACTAAAAATGAATAATAATAACCAACTAAAACTAAAAAAAACTAATAACCAATAAAATGAAAACCAAAACTAATAATAAACTAATAACTAAACTAAATAAACTAATAAAATAAACTAAACTAATAATAATAACTTATAAACTAAATAACCAATAAATAATAATAATAATAAAACTAAAACTAAATAATAATAATAATAACTAAACTAAACTAATTAAATAATAATAAACTAAAACTAATAAACTAATAATAACTAATAACCAATAATAAACCAATAACTAACTAATAATAACTAAACTAATATCTAATAACTAATAACCAATAAAAACTAAATAATAAATAATAAAACAAACTAATAACCAAAAACTAACTAAACCAACAAATAATAATAATAAAAAAACTAATCTAAAAAAATAAAATAAACTAATAACTAATAATAAATAAACTAATAACTTAAAATTATTAATAAATAATAATAATAAATAAAAAACTAAACTATTAACTAAAAACTAATAAAACCTAATAAATACACTAATAAAACTAATAACTAAAACTAATAAATAACTATTAATAACTAATAAAGAAATAAAACTAATTAATAATAAATAATAACTAATAACTAAAATAATAACTAAAAAACAAAAAAAAACCTAAACTAATAACTAAATAACTAATAATTAACTAATAAAACTAACTAATAATAACTAATAATTAAAATTAAATAATAAACATAATAAAACTAAACTAAAACTAAAAACCAATAAACTAATAAAAACCAATAAAAACTAATTAATTAAACCAAAGTAAAAAACAAAAGAACTAAATAACTAATAACAACTAATACTAATAAATAAATAACAAACTAAACTAAAACTAAAACTAATAACTAATAAAACTAATAAATTAATAACTAAACTATAATAATTAATAACTAAAACTAACTAATTAATAACCAAAAAATAAATAATAACTAAATAATAACTAATAAAATAAATAATAATAAACTAATAACTAAATAATAATAATAATAATAACTAAGACTAACTAAATAATAAACTAATAACTAATTAAAAACTAATAAACTAAAACCTAATAAATAAACTAATAAAATTAATAAAATTAATAAAAATAACAATAACTAAACTAATAGCTAAAAACTAATAACTAATAAATAATAAATAATAACTAAGTAAACTAATAATAACTAACAAAAACTAATAATAATAAAACTAATAAAACTAATAATAAAATTAATAATAACTAAAATAAATAAATAACCAAATAAATAACCAATAATAAAAAAACTAATAAACATAATAAAAAAACTAAACTAAAAAACTAAATGATAACAATAAACCATAATAATAAAACCACATAAAAAACTAAAAAAATAATTAACTAAACTAATAACCAATAAATAATAAAAAAAATAACCAATAACTAAATAACAAACCAAAACTAATAATAACCAATAATAAAAAACTATAATAACTAATTAATAAAACTAACTAAAAAACTAATAATAACTAATAATAACTAAAAATAACTAATAACCAATAAAACTAATAATAAACCAATAAACCATAATAATAATAACCAATAATAAAACAAATAAAAAATTAATAATAAAAAAAAAAAACTAAATACTAACTAATAATAAATAATAACTAATAACCAAAAACTAATTAAAACTAATAAACCAATAATACCAATAATAATAAAATAACCAACTAATAAAAATAACAATAACAATAATAAACTAATAAATAAATAATAAAACTAATAAAAACTAATACTAAAATAATAAATAACTAATAAATAAAACTAAAACTAACTAACTAATAATAAACTAATAACTAAAACTAATAATAATACTAATTAATAATAACTAAACTAATAAAAAACCAAACTAAAAATAACCAACTAATAACCAAAAAAAACTAATAAATAAACTAAAAAATAAATAACCAAAAATAAACTAATAACCAACTAAATAATAAAACCAATAACTAATAAATAAATAAAAACTAACTAATAAATAACTAATAAAAAACCAATTAATAACTAATAAATAAACTAAAATAAACAATAACTAACTAAACTAATAACCAATAAATAACCAATAAAACTAATAAATAACCACTACTAATAATAATAAAAACCAACTAAAATAATAAACCAATAATAACTAATAAACTAATAAATAATAAAACTAATAATAACTAATAATAAATAACTAATAACAAATAAAACTGATAATAATAATAATAATAAACCAGCTAATAAAAAAAACCAATAATAATAATAAAATAATAACTAAACTAATAAAAAATAAACTAATAATAATAAACCAATAAATAACCAAATAACCAAATAATCTAATAACTAATAACCAATAATAATAATAAACTAATAAACTAATTATAACTAACCAAACTAATAAATAACTAATAAAACTAATAACCTAATAAATAAACTAATAACTAACTAAAACCAAATAACTACCTTATAAAAAACTAACCAAAAAAAAACTAAATAAAACTAATAAACTAATAATAATAACTAAAAATTAATAACTAAATAACTAATAATAAAATAAATAATAAATAATAACTAATAATAAATAAAACTAAAAATAATAACATAATAATATTAATAACTAACTAATAATAACTAAATAATTAAACTAAACCTAATAAAAAACAAAAAATAATAAAACTAAAATTAAATAATAATAAACTAACAAATTAATAAAACTAAACTAATAAACTAATAAACTAATAAAAACTAAATAAACTAACTAATAATAACTAATAAATAATAACTAATAATAAATAACTAAACTAATAAAAACAACTAACTAATAACTAACTAATAACTAAATAATAAACTAATAACTAAACTAACTAATAACTAATAATAAAAAATTAAAATAAATAAAAATAATAATATAAACTAATAAACTAAATAACTAATAAATAATAACTAAAATAACTAATTAACTAATAAAATTAACTAAACTAATATCTAATAAAAACTAACTAAAACTAACTAATAAAACTAACTAACTAATAACTAATAAATAATAATAATATCAAAATAAATAACTAAAATAATAAAACTATTAACTTATTATAATAAACTAATAATAACTAAACTAATAATAATAAACTAACAAAACTAATAACTAAATAATAACTAAACCTAAACCTAATAATAACTAAAACTAATAACTAAAAACTAATAACTAAATTGATAACCACAATAATAAAACTAAATAAACTAAACCGACTAATAAACTAATAACTAAAAAACTAAAAAAAAGTAAACTAATAACTAAATAACTAATAAAACTAAACTAATAATAAATAACTAACTAATAACTAATAATAATAAAATGAATAAACTAATAACTAATAACTAATAAAACTAATAACTAATAACTAATAACTAAAAAAAAACCTAACTAATAAACTAATAAATAATAAAAAACTAATAATAAACCTAAAAAACTAATCACTAAACTAATAATTAATAATAATAAACTAAGAAACTAATAACTAATAATAATAACTAGATATAATAAGGAAAACTAATAAAAACTAAATAATAACAAATAATAAACAAATAAAACTAATAACTAATAATAACCTAAACTAATAAATTAAAAAATAATAAAATTAATAAACTAAAAGCTAATAAACTAATAACTAAATAATAAATTAATAATAATAAAAATAAACTAAACTAACTAAATAATAAACTAAATAATAATAACTAATAATAATAAACTAAATAACTAAACTAATAACTAATAACTAAATAAATAAACTAAGATGAAAACTGATAAAACTAACTAAACTAATAAATAATAAAACTTAAAAGCTGAAAAACTAAAACTACTAATAATAATAATTAAACTAAATAACTAATAAAACTAATAATAATAATTAATAAATAACTAACCTAACTAAAACTAATAACTAATAACTAATAATAACAAACTAAAAACTAACTAACTAATAACTAATAAAAACTAAACTAATAAATAATTAATAAAACTAAAAAACTAATAGCTAAACTAATAATAAAATAAAAAATAACTAATAATTAACTAACTAATAAACTAAAAGCTAAACTAATAAATAATAATAATTAATAACTAATAATAATAGCTAAATATTAAAACTAATAAAAAACCTCATAAAACTAAATAACTAAAAACCAAATAAATTAATAACTAAATAATCTAATCAACTTACTAATAAAAAACTAACTAATAAAAAACTAATAAATTAATAAAACTAATAAATAAATAATTAATAAAATTAATAAACTAAAACTAACTAATAACTAACTAATAAACTATTCTAATAAACCTAATAAACTAATAACTAATAATAATAACTAATAATAATAATAATAACTAAAAAAACTAATAAACTAATAACTAATAATAAACTAATAATAATAATAATAACTAATAAAATAAAACTAACTAAACAAACTAGCTAAACTAAAAAACTAACTAATAAACTAATAACTAAAACTAACTATAAACTAAAAACCTAATAATAAAAACTAAATAACTAATAACTAAACTAAACTAAAAATGCTAAACTAAACTAATAAACTAAATAACTAATAAACTAAACTAATAAACTAATAAAATAACTAATAATAACTAACAAATAATAACTAAACTAAATAACTAACTAATAATAAAAAAACTAAAAACTAATAATAAATAACTAACTAAACTAAAACTAACTAACTAATAATAACTAAACTAATAACTAATAACTAATAACTAACTAAACTAAAAAACTAATAATAAAAACTAAAAACTAATAACTAATAAAACTAAATAAATAACTAACTAACTAATAAATAATAAATAATAAAAGTAAATAAACTAATAACTAATAATAATAACTAATAAAACTAACTAATAACTAATAAAAACTAAAACTAACTAATAACTAAAACTAACTAAACCAAAATAATAACTAAACTAATAACTAACTAATAACTAACTAATAAAAATTGAAAGCTAAAAACTAATAAATAAACTAATAAATTAATAACTAACTAACTAACTAATTACTAATAAACCTAATAATAATAAACTAATAAATAAATAAATAAATAACAAAACTAATAAAAACTAACTAATAAATAATAACTAATAACTAAAACTAATAACTAAACTAATTAATAAATTAACTAAACTAAATAACTAACTAACTAATAACTAATAAAATAAATAACTAAACTAATAAAACTAATAACTAATAAAAAACTAATAACTAAAAAAAACTTAATAATAAAACTAATAAATAATAATAACTACATAATAACTAATAATAAACTAATAAACTAATAATATAAAACTAATAACTAACTAACTAATAAATAACTTATAAAACTAATAACAAATAACTAAATAAAACTAATAATAACTAAAGAATAACTAAATAATCATTGAACTAATAACTAAACTAATAACTAAAAAACTAATAACTAATAAACTAAAACTAATAATAACTAATTAACTAATAATAGCTAATAACTAAACTTATAACTAAAATAAAAAATAACTAAACTAACTAACTAATAACTAATAACAAAACTAATAAAACCTAAAAAATTAATAACTAAAACTAACTAAAACTAAATAATAAATAAATAACTAATAACTAAAATAATAATAATAACTAAACTAATAACTAATAATTAATAAAAACTAACCTAATAAATAATAATAATAATAATAATAATAATAATAATAATAACTAATAAAACTAATAACTAAACTAAATAAAATAAAACTAACTAATAAATAATAATAAAAATTAAATAACCAAACTAATAAAATAAAACTAACTAATAATAATATAATAAAACTAATAAAACTAATAACTAAAACCTAATTACTAAAAACTAATAACTAAAAACTAATAAACTAAACTAATAAACTAAAACTAATAGTAAACTAATAAACTAAAATAATAAACAAAATAATAAAACTAATAAATAACCAAATAACTAATTAATAATAAAAACTTAAAACTAATAATTAAATAACTAAATTAAAATAAACAATTAATAAAATAACCTAACTAATAATAATAACTAACTAATAAAAAAAATAATAAAGAACTAATAACCTAACTAATAAACTAAAAACTAATAATAAATAATAAAACTAATAAACTAATAACTAAATTAAATTAATAAAACTAATAAAAACTAACTAAAAAATTAATAATAACTAAAAAACTAACTAATAAATAATAAACTAATAAAACTAGCTAATAACTAACTAATAAATCATAATTAATAACTAACTAATAAATCATAATTAATAACTAACTAATAACTAAATAATAAAATAACTAAAATTAAAACTAATAACTAAATAACTAACTAAACTAAACTAAATACTAAAAATTAACTAAAAATAATTAATAAAACTAAATGACTATC